>OY986969.1:14120305-14250687 GCA_963920575.1 Narthecium ossifragum
CCCGACGCCCGCACTCGACGTCCAGCAAACACCGACATCGCCCAGCCAGCGACGCCCTGCTCCCGACGCCTCACCCGCGGCCTCTCCGTTCGCTTCGGCCACCTCCCCTTCAGGCTTCTCTCATCCCCCTTTACCATTTTTTAATTCTATTTTTTTAATGTGTAATTGTTGATTTTCTATTTAATCTAGCATTTTTTAATGTATGTGTTTTTTAAAAGAATTCTTTTAACATTTTATTATTTGGACAATAAATAACCTAGCAATTTTTTTCCGTTGTTGATTTTCTATTTAATATAGCATTTTTTAATGTATGTGGTTTTTTAAAAGAATTCTTTTAACATTTTATTTTCTGGACAGTAAATAACATAGCAGTTTTTTTCATTAATTTATTTTTACATATTGGCGATTTAACCTGATATTAGAAGAGAGTTTAAATCGTAATTCCATATGAGTATGTATGTTCACTTATTCAGTTATTCCTATTAGATGAGAGTAGGGGTGACAATCCGGGTCACGACCCTCGAACCCGACCCGACCCAACCCGAAATAAACGGGTTTGGGTTTAGTGTTATCGGGTTCGGGTCTTGAACGGGTCGACCCGTTTATGACCCATGATTAAATGGGTCGGGTCGGGTTGACCCGCGGGTTAGACTGCCTCGGCCCAAGGATAGAGGTGGCGCTCAGCGGCCGGATCTGGCCAGGAAACAGTGGGATGAGGGTCGCGGTGGATAGAGGGTGTCAGATCTAGAGTTGGGTGGTGCAGGGGACGTCAGGAGTGGCCGCGCGTCGGGGGTGGCCGCGCGTCGATGGAGTGGAGAGGGAGAGGGGGTCGTTGGAGTAGAGAGGGGTCGTTGGAGTGGAGAGACGTCGGGGGTGGGCGCACGTCGGTGGAGTGGAGAGACGTCGGGGGTGGGCGCGCGTTGGTGGAGTGGAGAGGGGGAGGGGGTCTGTGGAGTGGAGAGACGTCGGGTGTGGCCGTGCGTCGGTGGAGTGGAGAGGGGGGTTGCCGTGGGTGGCCGCAGCTTCACCGGAGAAGGAGGGAAGGAGTGGGTTGCGGCCCTTGCGACGTAGCTCAGGAGGAAGGAGGAGAAGGCGGGTGGACCGGTGGAGGAATGTAGAGAGAGAGAGAGAGAGAGAGAGAGAGAGAGAGAGAGAGAGAGAGAGGAGGAGAGGAGGAGATGGATTTAAACAGGTCAATTTGACCCGATCCAACCCTATCCGACCCGACCCGTTTAATAAACGGGTTAGGCGGGTTGGGTCGGGTTGACCCATTTATAAATCGGTCGGGTTCGGGTTGATAAACCTGACCCGTTTAATAAACGGGTCGGGTTCGGGTTCAGCCTTTATTAAACGAGTTAATACCTGACCCGACCCGTTAATACAAAGTAAATTATAATATCCGTGGCGTAGGCACAGGCATTTACTAGTTATTTTACAAAACGGATCGAGGCTATCCCATTAAAAACAATATCAAGTTATAAACTTAATATGGGAACATATTATATATAGATTTGGTATCCCACAAACAATAGTGTCTGATCAAGGGACAATGTTTGTTAGTGCCAGAGTAAAAAAAAATTTGGCCGAGTACAAAATTAATATGGTGAACCCTACACCTTTTTATGCCTAATCAAATGGACAAGCTGAAGCGTCTAACAAGACGATTAAATCGGTCATAAGAAAGATGATGGACGATAACCCAAGGCAATGACATGAATGATTGTTAAGAGCATTATGGGCATACAGGACTACACCTAAGTCCAGTACTAAAGTTACACCTTTCCAATTAGTATATAGCTAAGATGGAGTTTTGCCTACTGAGATAAATGTCTTATCCCCAAGAGTTTTAGGATAAGATAATTTAACTAATGAAGAATATCAAGAAGCATTAATGTAAAATCTTTTAGAGCTCGATGAACAATGAGATATTGCTTTAGAAAATATTGAAACACAAAAATTGAAAATGGCCTATGTATACAATAGGAAAGTTGTGGCAACCAATTTCAAAGAAGGTGACTTGGTATGGAAAACGATCTTACCTGTAGATCGAAGTGACCCTAAATATGGAAAATGGTCGCATAATTGGGAAGGACCATTCTTGGTCGACCAAGTGTTGCTAAATAGATCGTATCAGTAAAAAACCATTGATGGTGGTTTACACCGAGTAATGATAAATGGTACATACCTTAAGAGGTACTACCCATCAATGTAAAAGAAAGCAAGGCAACATGAAAGCTAAAAGAAATGTCTAGACAATGGACGAATGCAATTAATATTATGATGTACATTAAGAGAGAGTTAGAGTATCATCCACCATTGTCATAAAATTACAAAGTTATCTTCTCAAAGAAAGATTTTGAGATACAAATGCAAGTTGTTCTCTAAGCTCTCGGGAACTTTGTTTGTTCTTCATAAGTTCACCCCTCAGTTCAACCTAACGATATTTTGAAGAGTTAGCTTCCAAAGCATTGTATTCTTCCAACATTTTATTACTCTTCTCAGTCAGTTGAGTGTTCTCACAGACCAAATAAAGTCTTTGGGTTATTTCTCTTAAGGTGTTTAATTAAATGCCTTAGTGAATCTCGTGTTCGCATAGAACATTTACAGGGCCCAGTAGTTCCTTATAATTTAACCAAAGTATCACTTTTGTGATAAAGTTTTCTACACAATTTGAGTACGGGTGTACAGCTGGTCCGGTCACCCATTTCGAGCCGGCCAAAACAGCCGACCCAAACCTTAACGGGCGGGTCATAAAGTATTTAAAACGAGTCGCGTCCAACTCGACCCGTTAAGATGAAAAGCGAATCGGGTTTTGGGTGTTGAATATTTGGTTAACGGGTAACCCATTTTACCTGTTTAAAATTAAAACAATTTAAAATATATATATATCATATATAATAGTTATTAGTTAATAGATTTATTGGCATAATCAATAATTAGTAAGCATATTAACTCTTGGATCTATTACTTTGGTTTTTTTTATGGATTGTGAGTTTAGGATTTCAGAAAAATGCATTAGATTGCATGTTTTTAGTTTTTCATGTGGTAGGTATTTGGTAAATTCATATGCTAATAACAGGTAAATGGGTTAGGTGGAAGGGGCACCATCTACCAAAATATGTTTTGATACGCCATAAACTTCAGGCTGAGTTTTCTTCAAGCGTTTAGTCCTTTTAATACGCAAAAGGACTAGAATGCCCCTCCCTTCTTAACCCAGTGACTCAAACCCTATCGTGCCTCAACGCCACCACCACCCATCGCTGCCACCGCTCCGATCATCCCCGTCCCACAGAAACATGACCAGCCTTCTCTCCATCATCTCCTCTAACCTCCTCTTCCCTCCACCTCCAAGTCCTTCGCCCCCGACACCGGCAAACATCACAAAGAACCCCACCATCGACCATCACCAATTCAGCTGCCTCACACATCCTCACAGTCCTAAAACCTTCCTAAAAGCCTCTACATGTCCCTAACAACCTTCCTCGACCATTTCTCGCCTCGATTAAAGCTTGAATAACCAGATCCCAACTCCGTCGATCCTTCACTGCGCCAACCACCTCTATTAAGCTCTCTGGAGGCCTTGATCCCTTGATCATACCTCATGGGGAGACTCTACTCTATAGACCTCCACTACCCCAACAGCACCAACCTCATCCTCCAACAACACCGTTTCACGTTGATTCACTTTCTACTTTACACATTTTACACCTTAGATCCACCGCCATCGCCATTGTTCTCACCAATCAGATACTAGGGATCAATTCCCCAAGTCCCTACGAACCCTCTTGTGTCGGACTTGACCTCCGGTGAGATCCTTCTGCCGTCGATCCATCATCAACTCTTCTCAGCTTCAATATTCACTTTCCCTCATTTTTCACTTTCCGTCACTTTTCTCTTTTCATTCTTTACACCTTAAATACGCCGCCTCCATCACCATTCTCTTCAATCGGACACTAGCGATTAATGCCTCAGGTCTCTACGAACCCTTTTGTGATGGACTTGGCCTCCGATGAGCTCATTCCGTCGTTGATCCACCATCAACTCTTCTCAGGCTCAATATTCACTTTTCATTCTTTTAACCTCAGATCCACCACCTCCGTCATGTTTCTCGCTGATCAGACTATCACATCTCGACCCAGAAAACCCATCCAGTCCGGGGCGTAAGGGTTCCTAATCTACTCAATCATCTGTGGCGCATTTATATAACAATTTATCTGAGGCTAAAATTGTAATCTCCAATATTAAAACAAAATGTACTGATACAATATTATCAAAACTCCTCGAAGAGGGAAATTATACATTTACCTAATCCTCGAAGGATATATATACAAACAAAACTATCAAGCAGTACGGAAATATCTGCAGAAACCTCAAACGCCTCCAGAAGTCAACACGTCACCAAAAGCTAATCCGTTGGGAGCTATGGAAGCGCTGGCACCTGCATCTGCAAACGCAACCCGGGTAGGAGTTAGCGATAAGCTCAGCATGACTCTATTCTACGACACTCATAAGGAAGGGAACTACAACTGTGTCATCTCTCTGCCAAGTCGAAGGTGTAAAAGCGTCGAGAAAACATCGAACAACCACGACAATGATCACGCCGGTTCTAGGTGCTCCTCGAAATGTAACCAGATAAAACAACATGGGTTTCAGTGCATCTCTAATGCATCCCAAACCCCAAAACTGATAATGAACCGCCCAAGACGTAACAGTAAAGTAAACCGCACCTTAAACCTTGGCACAAGAGAAATGGCATGACCTCTAAACCTCCAACATTACGATCAGTAGCTATCTAAGTAAGAACCTCGATAACATCATATTATTACAATAACAATCTCGCCCTAACCTTGCTACACAGCCTCGGTCCTAATGCTAGATCCGAACTGCCCGAGAGCCTCGGATCGACGATTAACCCATCGCCCACATCCTAACCTTGCGCTTCTAATGCAATCAAATGCATGCAATGCTCAGGCACAAACATAGAAGTATAAGCATGCAACAGTATGTCAAATAAGATACAAGTATGTGCGTAGCCTATAGCTCGTCAAAGGGTATACATAGCAATGGTCTCAAATAAAGCAATTAAACAAAAAGCAATTATAATCTACACATCCAAAAGTGCATAACCCCCCTTGGTTCACCCACATGCCACACAAGGCCTACGCAATATAATAACATATAAAAGATGTAATATTGGAAAACTCGATTAATCAAATTAAAGCAAATGATCTACTACTAATTTCAGAAAATTATAACTTTCGATGTAACTGTCCGATTCATGTGAAACTTGATATACCTGCTCAGTGACATATCCCGAATTACATACCCAAAGATCAGATAAAGAAAAACCACTTAAATTCACTAATTAAACTGGCTGCTCTGTTCTGCATAGGCTGGCATCGAAAGCTAACTCAGAGATCTACAACTTTTATGTTTAAGATCAACTGAGATAATCCACGTACAAGCCAAAAAACAAGCTAAAGCATGGCTATTTATGCTAGAACAGAAATCCAAGTAAAACCCGAGAAACACTTGCATAATTCAAATCCAAATCCTACCAAACTTCAATCAAGTCTAAAGCAAGCTAACACACATCATTTAGCATATTTTAATTGAAGAAACAATCAACTAATCAACTAAGAACACAAAAACAAGCTAATACATAGAATCCTACCTAACTACGCAATATCCACGTTTAATCCTTGATTAAACCGTGTAGAGGAGATTTAGAGCAGCTCCCCTATCTCTTGGCAAGCCTCCCAAGCCTCTGCAATAGCTCCACTTCACGGATCGAAGGAGAGAAGAAGAAGGAAGAAGAAAAAAAGGAAAACATAGGAGGGTCACGGGCTTTTTATAGACCCGAGTCCGATCAGTTGCTCTCAAGGAGCGATCGATCGGTCTATGTCGGTTCAGCGTCATTATCCGGACACGTCAGAGGCAGTGCCGACATCGATCCGATCGTTCGCTCCTTAGAGCAATCGATCGTCTGGGTTGACAGCTGTCCTAAAGACAGCTTCCGCGCACCTGAACTCAGATCTTTCGATCCAATGTTCGCCTAAGATTCTAACAAACATAAATAACAATCATACAATTGTGTGCACTACGCGGGAGTGAAACAAACCGCCATGGTGTAATTTACCAAATTGCCCTTGGGGTCCAAAATCAACGATGCAATCAGACGGATCGCGCTCGACGCAGAAACAGACTAACAGGCACGACCCCGACCTACGTGGTCGAGCCAGGTTAGAGGAGCGGGTCCTCACACGGACACTGGGGATCAATTCTCCATGCCCCTACAAACATTTCTGTGCCGGTCTTGACTTTCGACGAACTCCTTTCGCCATGGAACCACCATCCTTAGACATATTCTGGCCACCCCCACAACCATCTGAGACCACCACTGCCTCCTACAATGTCCTGCGCCTCTGCCATCGCCACCTCCTATCACCTCCTCCGACGATCTCTTTTATCATACAAGGTCGACATCAAATGGAGATTAGGATGGCAGTTTGGTCATGAAAATATCCAAAATAGCCATAACTGTCGGTTAGAGCACCTAATGTCTTAAAAAATTCCATATGGACTATGAAATAATTAATTCCATTAAAACAAACCTGTCAGTAATTTCCTAAATGGGGTATTTGTTAACCCACTAAGCTGTTGAACCGCTAACATGTTGACCGTTAACCGATTAACCTGTTGATAAAAAACATGTTAATGGGATAGTCTGAGGGATGTGCAAAATTAACGGATCAAATCTGACCAAACCCGTAACCTGTGACCCGTTGCACAGCCCTAGGTTTCAGGAAAATATATGTTATTATCACATACTTATATGTAGTTGCACGACCCTAGATTTGAGGGAAATATATGTTATTATCACACTTACATGTAATTAAGCAAGACCTAAAGGACTAATATACTAAAAACTCTATTTCCTTGGGTGACGTCCTAGATGCAAATCAAGAACAAATACGCAGGACCATAGTTCAAATCACTGAATCAGACTCTAAAGTATCGGGTAAGGGTGCTACTTTTGCATCCAAAGGCTTCTCGGATCCAGATACAAATCCCTAGAGTTCGGAGTAAGTCCTCCACAGCACAATAGCACTGTCGGATGCTGACTCTCAATCACAACCTTATCGGATCTAAATACAGTTGCTCGAAGAATCCGACTCATTGTCAACACTAATTTCACCATCAAACAGACATTTATCGCAGCAAGCGTTCAATGCTTCATCGCTAACATATGCTGAAGAACTAGAACAGTCTAAAGCAAGAAAGCATATCCGAAGGAAAAATACACAAGAAGAAATAGCTTAACAACTGCATCATGGTAAGGTCATACAGTTTCTGGACCCATATCTTACACAGTAAAAAACTGCAAAAGGAACCAATTGCTCCTTGGATATGGCCCCCAGCATTGCTGATATAGACCATTATTACAGATCCAGCTCCGAAGCATGCTCTTCCTTGGCCTGCGGTGAATGCTCAGCAGCCATGCAAGGTAAGATCCATCCAACCAGTCGAGATTTCCTTGAATGTGTCCTCCGTAGTGAATCCTGTTAAATAATAAGTGATGACTAGACTAAGCAGAGCTTTTGAAAGTTGGCAATATATACTAAAGAACAGTACTCACTATGATGTCTGATGAAATATAGACACCTCAATAACCTCAGTCAAAGCAGAAGCAAACTACTTACAATCACAAAGAAAACACCTTTGTCTATGTGCACTGAACAAATAATAGTAATGAACAGCTGTGTTTACATCTTTATAGCATACTAGCATACACATGCTTTTGATTCTTATGTTTCAATGTTTAGTTAATTGGTGTCAATACCAAATCTATGAAACTTGTTGACCGGTACACCACCATCATTAGATTTAAAATCTAAACATCATTTTACATCAGTTATGAACAGTTATGATTAGTTATACATTTCTGATTACCTCTTTGCCCCTCCCCAAAACCTAATCTCAACTCTAACTCCATGGAGCCGAAGATGCGCCCTCACCAAAGCGCTTCATCAGTTACCATATCCCCGCCTCCATCCTATCAGACCCGCCATCAAATCTGCTTCGCTCTTCTCCCTCCCCTCTACGACTTCAAGCTCCCCAAAACCCTCCACCGTCTCTCCGGGCCTTTGTCGGGACGGGCATTGAGTTCGTCTTCGACCTCTCGGACGATGCGTCGTTTCCGCCGCTCGCTACAGCGGTGTCGCACTAGACTGGGGATGAAGAAGCTCTACCGGGGAGTGCAGCAGCGACAGTGAGGGAAAAAGGTGGCGGAGAACCGGCTTCCCTAGAACCGGATGCGGGTGTGGCTCAGCACCTACGACTCGGCGGAGTCGGCCGCATACGCCTACAATCGCGCCGCCTACAAGCTCCGCGGCGAGTATGCGCACCTCAACTTCCCCGACCTCAAAGGCGGCGTCGCCTCCCGCTCTGCTGCCAGCGAGGAGAGGCTCAAGGCTTTAAGATCCGCCATGGAAGCCAAGATCCATGCCAAATGCCAACGCCTCAGCCGAAAGCGGCGCGCCAAGAGGGCTCGTGCGAAGGTCAAGGAGACCATGGTGGTGTTCCCGCGTGAAATGTTTGTCGAAATGTGGATGAAGAGATGGCCTAAGAAGCTTCCTCGATTTCTATTGCTAATACGATCCTTCAAGCCGAGTTCCAAGCTATTTTATTTGCGATGGAGGAGAGCAAACGCAGGGGGGGGGGGGGGGGGGGGTCAAACATCTACTTATAAAGAGTTATGCCAAATTTACTATCAACATGATCAATGGCCTCATGCCTCCTAATAACGACAGTGTGAACCTGCTACATGATATCCTATGGGCTGTTGGGAATTTTAATTCTTTCATGCTTATGTATATCCCAAGAGAAGAGAATAGGGAAGCAGATGGGTTGGCAAATCATGTTAGAGTAGCTCCTGCTGGTTTTGTAGTAGGGAGGTCATCCCCATAAGGGAGCCTCTAGTTGATCTTCACTTGTAAGCCGTTAACTCGGCTGCTTTAGCTTCAGCTCAAATTTGAAAAAAAAAAATACCCATCGACAATATATGAAACTACACGATTACCAAATGAATCACGTCTCGATCGGAAGCTGAAAATTAATAATGTTATCGAAGCTAATCAAGCTTTAGTTTATAGAATAATTGGTGAAGTAATTTTTCAAATTTAATATTCACATGTGAGCATTCATACTCATCACGTCTCGACGGTGACTACCTGCAGCTCAGTTTTCTCTGTTCTCCTTTCTCTTCTCTTTTCAATGCGGATTCCGACAACGGCTTCCTGCAGTCCAAGAGTCCACCTCCTCCTCGGCGGTTGCCAACGTTACGCTTCATGCAGCTCCTCTTGAACTCTTGATGAAGTCGTCCTCGTGAATAGGGTGATGAACGGTGAAAGGCGGCGACGAGGGCAGCTGTCTGCAGGTGTCTTTCAGTTTTCTCTTTTCTCCTCTTTTCTCCTCTTTTATATTTTATCTTTAATCTTTAATCTTTTCAATGCGGATTCCGACAGCCACTTCCTGCAGCTCCGCTTGGACTCTTGGGGAAGTTGTCCTCGTGAATGGGGTGATGAGCGACAATAGGCGGCGACGATGGCAGAAGGTCTGTTTCAATTTTCTCTTCTCTTTTCGATGTCGATTCCGAGAGCCACTTCCTACGCCTCCGTTTGGACTCTTGATGAAGTCATCCTTGTGAATGGGGTGATGATTGGCGATAGACGGCGACGACGACGGCTGCCTGCAAGTCTGCTTCAGTTTTCTCTGTTCTTTTTTATCTTCCATCTTTTCAATGCGAATTCCGACAACCGCTTCCTGCAGCTCTGCTTGGACTCTTGAGGAAGTCGTCCTCCTGAATAGGGTGATGAGCGGCGATAGACAACGGCGACGGCGATTGCTTGCAAGTCTGTTTCAGTTTTCTCTTCTCCCTTCTCTCTTCTCTCTTCTCAATGCAGCTTCGGACAACCGCTCCCTGCATCTCCGCTTGGACTCTTGATGAAGTCGTCCTCGTGAATGGGGTGATGAGCGATGATAGGCGGCGACGATGACGGCTACTTGCAGATCTGTTTCAGTTCTCTCTCTTTTCTCTTTTCAATGCGGATTCCGACAGCCACTTTCTGCAGCTCCGCTTGGACTCTTGATGAAATCGTCCTCGTGAATGGGATAATGGCTGCCTGCAGGTCTGTTTCAATTCTCTTCTCTCTTCTCTCTTCTCTCTTCTCTCTTCTCTCTTCTCTCTTCAATACGGATTCTAACATCCGCTTCTTGCATCCAATGCTGCGCACTGGAGGACGACGATATCGTAGAGATTCGGCCCCGACGACGACGATGATGGGGGGCGACGACGGTGAACTTGTTAGGGGAGACCTCGTTGATAGGAGAAAGGACCCTCGCGGGAACGCCCATGCTACATGATGAAGGACGACGGTTGCGGCCGTGGTGGCATTGTTGACGAGGTTTCTTGTCAGCGTTGATGAGAACGTGGTTCAGCTTCCGTGATCGGAGGATTGAGGGCTGAAGGCCGTGGAAGTAGAAGTTTTCAGGCTGCGCGAGGAACAACCGCTGCCACCGCGACTAGACAGCAAGAACAGAGGTGGGGCAGCTCCCGAAGCTGCCATTGTTGATCCGAGCAATGCCGGGGGCGTGGTGGGAGAACTCAACGATCTCGTCAACGGTGATAGTCGGCGATGATCGCATCTTCTTGACTGCCGTGTCGTTCTCCTCGTCTTCGCCATCGTAGCCGTTCTTCTCAAGGCGATGTGGATCCATCAATATGGCCTAGCGTTTGGAGCTTCTAAGGCGCGTGCATGGCGTTTGAACGAGAGGTTGAGGAGCTGGAGGCGAGGAGATTAGGACGAGTTGTTGGAGGGGATGGCGCCAGAGAAGGCGTTGGAGGAGAGGTCGAGGTAGCGAAGGTTTGGGGGGAAAGAAGTGGGCAGGACGCCGGAGATGCGATTGCCGGCTAGGTTGAAGACCTAGAGATTGGAGAGGTTGGCCAAGAGGGATCAACGGAGGGGTCCGGAGATGTAGTTGTAGTGGAGGAAGACCTAGCGGAGAGGGTAAAAAAGACGATAGAGGTCCGAAGAGGAGGTTGGACATGAGGGAGAGCTTCCGGAGATTGGGGAGGGCGGCGAGTGCGGTGGAGGGAATGGACCCGTCTAGTCCCAAGCCGGGGAGGCGGAGCTCCACGATGACACCGACGGGGGAGCAAGATACACCGCACCAAGAGCAGGGGGCGGTGGGCTGGGAAGGGTCCCAACCGGAGAACGCACCGAGGGGTTCGCGCAGGGTGGCTAGGAAGGAGGTGAGCGCCGCGATCTCGACGGTGGTCTCTGAGGAGCAGTTGTAGAATGGAGATTACGGCAACGGATGGGTGATGGTGAACAAGTGAGGAGGCGAGGAGAGGAGCGAGAGGAGGCGGATGGGTGACGGTGAGGAGGCGAGAGAGAGGAAGAGGGGTTTTTGGAGGCTGTTGTAGGAGAGGGGCATAAGTGCCTTTTGAAGTGTTAGATGGTGTTCAAAGCCCCAAATCTTATTATTAGTGTTTTTTTAACAGAATAAGTCTATTTTATGGTGTTGACGCCCCTTCCCCCTTGAATGTTCATGTCCACATTTTGCTGATGGTTATAGCTAATCAGTTTTGTTTGATGCAAGACCTTTCAAACGAACCTTTAGTCTAGGGTCTGATTGAAAAGAGGCCTAATCTATGCTGTTAGCAGTAACTAA
Organism: Narthecium ossifragum; assembly: GCA_963920575.1. Classification (NCBI taxonomy): domain Eukaryota; kingdom Viridiplantae; phylum Streptophyta; class Magnoliopsida; order Dioscoreales; family Nartheciaceae; genus Narthecium; species Narthecium ossifragum. The sequence goes on from OY986969.1 coordinate 14,132,042, forward strand.
CTTTCTGAAATGAGCTGATTGAAAAGAGGCCTAATCTATGCTGTTAGCAGTAACTAACTTTCTGAAATGAGCTGTGTAGACCCCTCTAGCAAAGATAGAGGAAAACAGATATCAGAGTGACTTCAGGGGAAAAGAGATAACTTGGCAATGGCAAGTACACGTAAGCAAATTGACCAAGAATTCAAAGAATAGGAAACAAAACCATGCCCTTGATAGAAGCAGAAATGTAAGGATTAATGACTCCACTTAAGCTCTTCAGGTAAGGCGCTAAGGATGGCATAGCCACCTTGGCAATTCTAGTTGCGACTAACACAATGGACGCATCAATTACAGAGCTCAACAAAAGAAAATTTTAAAATGCACAAAACAGACGCAGTCAGATTAATTTTTTAAAAAAACACCTTCATTAATACCTTTCTAATGGAGGATTTCGGCACCCTCCAACAGTTTGACTTTGAGCTAACCCTCGAATCTTCGCTTGTTCTGCAAAATAAAAGGACAGTATAATAGAATCATTCAATGAACAATTGACTGCAGACAGAAGCAAAAGTTATTTCCAACTACAGAAAATAAGTTGCTAGGAACGGATTAGAAATAACAAAGCTAGCATCGGGACAATTTCTCAGAATAACTTACTTATTCTCATCCTTTGAGTTGTACGTAACTCGTGTATTTGGTCTGGAGCAGAAAATGTAGGGCACACTTGTGCAGAAATAGGTTTCAAATGATTCATTTTTTGGGAAAGATAATTCCAGTTTGTTTTGTGGCTGAAACTGTAAACGGATTGTATGAGCAACTTCAGATGAAAGAATTTTTCTTTGGAGTTTCAGGGTCTTTGCAAAGCAGCTTGGCTGAACTTCAGCTTCTTGGGCATTGATATATTGAACCTGTTTGCCAACTTCCTCTGGAGAGTTGGACGCTGCTTGGCATCCATTTGTCTGCTCATCTTGTACAGATCTATTAGATGTTGTAACTCTATTACTTTCAGAATTTCCTCTGATATTTTGAATATCGACTGGCTTATCACAATAGCGGCTCGGACGGTACATCCCTTTAAAATACAATGGATCATGGGAAGGTGACAACTGCCTCTGCTGATGAGGTGGAAAACCTTTATCAATGGTAGCTTGCCTTGCAGATGTGTCAGTCTCATAGTCATCGGTAATCGTTGAATCTGACATATCCTGCTGTCTACCAGAACAGCTCAACAAACTGAATGGTAGCTTTTTAACTCTGGCACTCTTTTTATGATAAGAAGGGATGAAAATGACTCTGACCTCTAAACTGTGACCAAGAACATACTGAAGTGAACTAGCAATCAATTTCAATGATCTCTCAGCCTTAGACACGTGATCAGGATGATAAAATTCTACTTCAGCAATTAATACACCTGAAAGTTGACAGCCATGTATTTGTAACTAAATTGCTGCAGTAGTATTAAGCATATAGCTCAAACTAAGACACTCTCCAAATGGAAGAGAGAGCAAGAATTATCCATCAAGAGTTCTATCCACCAATTCAAAGTGGAAAATACCAGCATACAGATGTCTCGCTGACCAAGACTATCATGTTATGTTCACTTGAAGGATAAAGAACCAAGCTTAAGTTTGTTGATTAACTCAGTAGAATAAGAAAGCAAAATGAAAAGTGAAATTTATTAAACTTGTAGGCATGTGATTTTCATGCCCTGGTTTGTCCGGTGCGAAAGATAACCCCATTTCATATGTGAGGCGAGTGCAGATATGCCCACATAAGGTCTCCTAAAGAAAAAGCAAGCTGCAAGATGGAGAAAGGAAAAAAGTCAGTGATTTACCTTCACGGACATAGATTGATGACAAACTTCCTTCTTTCTGCAAGAAACTTCTAAAAGAATTTGATTGGCACTTTTGTACAGCTTTTCTCCATATGGCTTCCAGTTTGGTTCTCTCACAATCTCTCTCGGAGCAGTTTGACTTATTATGACTGCATCGATAACATGTAGAGCTTTTCAAGCTTGGTGGGACTTTGTGTAAAACCCTGTCCTCTGCAATCAACCAATACGGATTTAGGCCACAAACAATATCCATCCTCATAATATGAAGACAATCGAGTTTCCAGTACTCGTATCGAATATTCCTGGTAGGTCATCATTCTCAATATCAGAGAACCTTTTCCAAATCTTAAGAGTAATTACAAGCTCAATTTTTACCTCTCAAGCATGATCTAGCACATGAAGACTCTTCAGTATTAAACTGCAAAAGAGCAACTGTAAGCCATGTAGCTTGATTCTTTGATGTTCTCAATTGCTTTTCAGTCTCTGAGAGTACTTTTAATGCATGCCTCAGTTTCTGCATGCCATCCTCGGCTACAAAATGCAAATTTTTGATTGGTCAGGAGATGCATATGGATAACTATAAGCAATGCAATATCTGCAACAACATGTAGTAAATTGCATTGCCAAGCAATACTATCTTGATACATGAAACTAGAATGCTTTTGCTGCAGTGAACCTAGAAATAGGAGATACGTATGCTGTTATAGTAAGCACTGATGCTTCAGACCAAATCTAAGATTGACATGCCACAATAATGTCCAAATCTCAGAAGATATAAAGACACAAAGATGAATGGAGGCATGGATTGCCGTCCCGGTGGCATGAGCCGTGCCGGCACGGATGGGATGCGTGCCAGTCCGGCACACTCCTTCCTCCTCCTTCCTCCTACTTCTTGGCACGGTAGGGGGGGGGGGGGGGGGGGGGGGGGTTCGATACTGCTAACCCCCTGGCACGGTACGTACCAGCCGGCACGCATAGTGCCGAACCGGCACAGAAATCCATGAATGGAGGTTCTAAAATGATCAGAAGCTTCCATTGAAAGCTACAAAAATGTATCATCCAAAATAATTATGGCACCATGGTCAGCAGTAATCTCAGAAAGCTATTCATTTTAGTTAAAAGAAGTTAGAATCTGATACTTTAACTTTTATATCAGCAGACAACTGAATAAGGATATGAAAGAAACCCAATATGAATTTGATAGGGAAGTTGACTAAGTTTTAGGCACCAAATCTGTAATTGAAGGCAGAAAATACAAGTAGAGGAACCAATACCCAGTAACCTAGACAAGGCCATAAAAATCTATTGGAACCAAGCACAATGTAAAAAAAGCCAAAGCAATAGTAACCAAAATTCAAATTCCGTAATTGCAATTAGTAGGTAAAAAATATATCTCAAACCTTCTTACTTGCCCACTAACTTTTAAGGATGAACATAATGTTAGTTAGAGGATTCAAAACCCAGCCTAATTGGTTTATTAAAATGGCATCACTGTTTTTGCTACCTCTATGAATACATAGAGTAATAGTCAGTCCCACAAGAGATGCAGATATCGATATTGCTGAATAGAGAATGGCAAGCATTTCACATGAAAAAGTTTGAAAGTCTACCTTCTTGATGTCAGAAAATGTCAGCAGACTTGCAAGATAAATCTCAGAATTATCATTCAAGAATTTGATCCTATCATCTAATCTCAGATCATAAGAGGATCAGATTTTTCCATGAAAAATTATAGCACATTAAAAGTCAACTACTGGGCAGCAACAAAAATGTAAAATGAACATAGGCTATGACATTGCATATCCTGAATGAAAGTCCCATTCGTATGTTCCAACTATTTAGGAATAAATACTAGAACATAATGAAACACATTTCTCAGACGAAAACCCTGATCTGGAAACTGTTGCGAACATACAAATGGCAAAATCGTATCAACTGGTATTTACTGACTCAATGGGAAACCCGGACGATAACTCACCTCGATACTGGTTCAGGGTGAACCGGGTGAAAAACGGTCAAAACTGTACAGTTTCAATGTACAGTTTCGATCGGTACACCACAGTATGTACCGGTTTTGATCAGTAAGTATCGATAATATTAATAAAATAAAGGATGAAAGGGGGGCAGGAAAAGTAAAAATTGAAACAAAGGAGGGGAAAACTGAAAAGCAAAGGGGGGGAAAAGAGGAAAACTGGAAAACAAGGGGTAAAAAGGAGGGAAAACTGAAAAGCAAATATAGAAGAAGAATTTTTGTTTTACTTCCAACCCGGCACGGCCCCGTAACGGTCCGGCACGTTGTCAGCTCGGTGCGTACCACGGGCACGGCAATCCTTGGACTCATAGGTTTAAGTGAGTAATTGGTTGGTCAAATTGGTTGCAAAATAGACATTTATAGATATTACACGGGATGAAATTTGCTCTTCTCAGCTAATTCCTAATTTGCAAATTCTGTCACATTTATGATATAGAAGAGGTATAGTAGAATCAAAAGTTGCAGAGTCTGCAGTTTCAAGTATTCCTCCAGTCACCAAATTTATGCTTCATTGGCATCAAAGTTCAGACACTCTGACCAAGAACAAAAAATAAAAATCAATGGTTGCAATCATTTGTTTGTCATAATGTTCCTGCATCAGATAAGAAATTGACCGCAAAAAGGAATAGTAGCTTTTAAGCAGGAAGAAATCAAAGCATTAACATGTTCAAAGCATTAACATGTTTGAACATGTCACTTAATCGCACAAAAAAAGCTTTTCAGAAACCAAATGATTTAGATACAGAAATGGCACATACAAGCATGCCTTTCAATGAAGTCCAAATGAGCTTCTGATAATATTCCTTGACATCTTCCAGAAAGAATGTCCATAATAAGATTTGCAAGCTGTGATACCAACTGAATAGGATCAACCCTTGATCCCATAAGTTCCCTCGCCTTTATAACCGTATTAGTCGTGTCCGCAGATAATGCTAGATCTAACAAGTCAAGCAGCTCATCATCTGAAACAACCCCTATCTGCAAAACATGTATAAAAAGCCGTGTTGTTATGTGTAATAGTGAGAATATGACATTCTTATGAGAGATTGATACTCCAAGCCATATATATTTTATAGAAATAACTCACAAGGTCATATGCAAGGGACATTGTAATTTTTCTTCCAAGCAAAGCAAGTTGATCAAGCATTGTCTCTGCATCTCGAAGAGAACCATTAGACTTAACAGCAACAAAGTCCAATGAATCCTTGTCAAAATCCAATCTTTCTTCTAGGCAGATTCTTTTCAGCTTGCCAGAAATAGCAGCATCCTTTATCTTTGAAAAATAATACCTTTGGCAAAGTGAGACAGAACTATGCGGAAGCTTGTCCACGTCACAAGTGATCATAACAAATACAGCATGTCGAGAAAGCTCTTCCAGGCAATTCAAAATGGCAGACCATGTCTGCGCCAACAGAAACTGGCACTCTTCAATGATGAACACCTTGAAGCGCGAGGAAAACGGAACAAGAGATGCACTCTTGAGAAGGGCCTTAATGGTACCCTTCCGATTTGCCTTAGTGGCATCTAGTTCTTTGACATCTCTACTCCTTCCAGAAAATACAAAAACACACTCCCTGCAAAGTCCACATGGCCTACACTCCTCAAGAGATAGGCAATTCAAGCCTGCTGCGAAGATTTTTGCGGTTGACGTTTTCCCTGTTCCACGTGGACCATGAAACAAGTACATTGGAGAAACCTTTCCTATAGAAATGGCATTTACAAGAGACTGAGCTACAACATTCTGTCCAACTAAGTCATTGAATGCTTTTGGTCTATATTTCTGGCTTAAACTCCTTGGACTTTCTGAACATGGAGCAAGCTCTCTGTAAGAAGTCTGTCTCCCTTCAGCACAGAGCAACGGCTGCTCTTGGTCCTCACTATCAGATGAAAGAGCTGGATTCCTGTATTTTGGTGTTCTAGACCAACAGTAACCAATTCCACAACCACTATAATATGAATCTACAGCATCAATCTCCTCAGTCAAGAGTCCTACAGTGCCATGGCTAGAACCATTTGTGCGGCCTCCACTAGCTGACATGCATGGGCTTCCAACACGACTAATGGCAGCATCAGAGACTGCACAAGATAGCTTCTTCGGCCTACCACAATCTGCACTCTTTTTTAGAACTGCCCTATTGGCACTCTCAACCAAGTCAAACTTTTGTTCAGCATATGAATCTAATTCCTCTTCCAACAGATTAATAGAATGCTTTAACGATGTAGAATCCAATGCTCTGCACACACGTTCCTGATCTTGTTTACGAACTAATTTCACCCTCCTTGCTTTTGATCCTCTTACACTAATAGATGAACACTTTTCGGAGTAAATGTCTTTCGGATCAGGTAATCTGCAGCTATATTCAGAACCAGAGTTGCTACCAATGTCCTCTCTATCTTGTACTAAAAGATCCTTATGCACTGCAACTAGACTATGCTTATCACGGTAGTTTAGGTCCAAAAATGCACCATGGCAAGAATTCGTCTCCCAGTTCATAGCGTCAAAACATGGCACAAATTTGTTCATCGAATTTGTAGCCGGGTCCCTCAGAGACCGGACCCTTTTCAGTGCCACTAGAGTTTTTGAAAGTGGTATATCAACTGAATGCCGCCTTCCCTCAGCCATTCTTCTAAATTGCTCTCGGTCTACTCATAAAGATCTCATTCCACCACCCAGAAGTAGGAGAAGCATCTTACCCTCCATCCTGTAGCATGGAATAAAGAAAAAGAGGGCACAAGCACTCCCTTAAGCCCACACTGAACCATAAAAAAAGAAGGGTCTCAACAGCAAAAGTAAACATGGCAAACTTATCCAACTAGACACTAAGCATAGAAATGGAAACCAGTGTTTTGTTTTACATGAGCAAGTAAAACAATCCTATCTTGCAATTGGTGAAACAGAGCCAAGTAGACATTCCACACAACTCAGTTAACCAAATCATCCAAGAAAAAGCACAAAAAAATTGCTTTTGAAGTATACGCACATCATTATCATCAAAAGAAAGATGAAATCTGTTACTTTCACCGAAAAAGGGGAACGAAAAGGAAAGCCACCATACCCTTATGATGACATAGAAGCAAGCTCTGCAACTATTCCAAGCATTCATAACCAAAAATATCAAACAAAAGGAATGTAAAGAACAAAGAAAACCCCGATAATGGAAATGAGCCAGAGATTCTCCAGCCCCCTATCCACCAAAATGCATGTAAAAACGACACTGCTCCCTCGGCTTTCCTCCCACCTAAAGCAAAAGAACCAAGCAAAGGATCAAATAAATGATGCACACGAACCCGCAACGGTGGGGTACTACTCACCAGCGGCATCGCCGGTACAAGAAGACGGGGTGCAGCTCCCAGACCCTAACCCTAATTTTATCCAAGATGGAGAGAGAGAGAACAAGACAGCGTTTGACCCCGGTCCCAAGGCGGGGTTTTGGGAGCCGATGACGAGCTGGGAGGAGGTGAAGGGAGTGGCAGGGTGGTAAATAAGAGAAAGGGAGGAGGGCAAAGGGACTGCCATGGCTCCGCTTGGAAGCGCGCAGCAGCGTGGCAGGATTCGTTTGGCACCAATCCACGTCTCTCCTCTCTCTCCTCCTCCAGTGAAGCAGCGCTGCAGCGGTGCGGAGCCTCGGGAGTGGTGACATCCGATGGCTGTTTCGTAATTTCAAGTAACTAAAGGGGCGAATGGCAGTGAGCTAAAAGCTGTGATATTTCTCGGTTTCAGAGCGATATTATTTAAAAATATTAATATATATATAAAGAGAGAGAGAGAGGGAGGGACCGGGAGAGAGTAACTGACAAAAAAACGATAACAGCAGCCAAAGCCTGCGGGAGTTGGGTCCGCTCGGTCCAGATAAGGGTATCTCGTTTAATGTGATTCCAACTCGACCCGAGTCATGTCACCCAATTACCAAGTTGAATCTCATTCTTGTCACGGCGCGTTTCCCGGGTTAATTGGTAGTGATGTTAATAAATGTTCCCCAGACTAGTACGTTCGAGTGTGGTGGTGCTCTGGAAGTGGAGTTCCCAAGTAGTAGTACTGTAGTAGAACGGTGAGGATCATTCATGAGAGTAGGTTTTTATTGCAAGTGTAAGTGGAGTTGGTATCTTTGGATTCCACAAACGGAAATGATTCGTGCAAGTGGCCATGTACACAATACATGATGACGTGTTACTGGTCTAACGGGTTTAAAGTGAGGGATCCGATCCGGTTTAATTGCCTAAAAAGCCTCTGTAAGAGAGAAAAACTAATCGTTGACCGGTCAAATAGTCAAAGTCAAAATTCTATTCCACACTTAAATATCAGATGATTGTAGTTGAGTTCTGCTCTTTCGAATTAACGAACCAGATATGTCAAGTAATATGGAAATCTAGATTAGACCTAATTAAATAATCTAATTATCAAGATTAACTTAAATTAACCTAAGAAAAGCTTTAAATTGTCTAAGATTACGGAATTAAATAAAGCATAAAGATCAACCTAAATTACTGAATCCAGAAAATGCATTTAAATCTATTAGACTAAATTAATCTAAGAAAATAGTGACTTATTCTAATGGAAAAACAGTAAAGAAAGCTTAAAGAACAGAAAGCGTAAAAGAAAACTGATAAAACCTAAATTAAACTTAAAATACTCCTATGATCATGAAGAAGAAAAACAGTAATAAATAAACTAATTTAACTTTATTAAACTATGAAACAGAAACGGACAGAAAGCGGAAACGGAAAGAAAACCCATTAATCTAAAACTATAAAACAGAAACAAAAGGAAGAAGCGATTAAAACGACTACATTATCTAGATTATACTAAGAAAACAGTAAAAGAAAGCCATTAATCAAATTGAAAGCTTTATTAATCAACTTACAGGTACATAAGAAACGAAAGCCATGCTTAAGAGCAGGTTACAAGTTGTCGGGGGGGAGGGGGGTTTACAGTGGAGAAAAGAAGCTATTTATTCTAAGGAACTGAATAACTGCTCCCGCCTTGAGGGTTGATGGCGTGGAAAGAGGAGATCGTGTGAGAACTGCTCCATAACAGCTTCTCCCACGTTCGTTTCTGGTTTGGAGAGTACACGTGGTCGATGCTCGTTCGTTGCATACGTCACGATTACGCTGGCTTACTTATCGTTTGTTGTCCACGTCATACATGCATGTGTTTTTTAACCATATTTGGCACACGTGTTAATTGCTTTTGGACGATGATATTGGGTAACATGTCCAATTGTGACTTTTGGGCGATTATTATCCTTAGTCCTTAAATGATGGTGCCATATGGACGATATCGTCCATTTGGTTAATATTCTATCGTCCATTTGGTCGATAGATTCCATCGTTCATTTGGTCGATACTCTGTCGTCCATTTGGTCGATAGATTCTATCGTTCATTTGGTCGATAGGTTTCATCTGGTCGATAAGATTATATAGTTATCGTCCATTTAGTCATTACTTTTGCCTACGTGTCCGTCATTAATGATTTAGTCATTATTTTGGCTAACATTTTGCCCCCATGCGGTAATCGAGGAGACACTTTAATGACGAGGTGACCGCATCATACGGGATTTGACCGTTTTTGCTTCAATTTTCAAATTCAATCATGGCGGATGTTTAGGAAAATGAACCGTGGCGCCGTTTCTTTTCTCTATCCAAATCTTTTGGGATCCGGCATTTGAACCTTTTGGCAAGTAACGACAAAAAACCCTTTATTTAAATCCCTTCCTTTAGCCAGGAAAGAACTTTCTTCGCCTGTCTTCTTCTTCAAGTCTCCTAGGGTTTTACTGCTCTTTACCTACCTCCGCGGCGGTTCTTTGTTTTTTTCCTCTTAACTCCGGCGTCTACATCCGTTCGTCATCATGGTGCGTGAGATCAAGGCTGACAACGATGTGCAGAAAGAGGTGACGTCCGCCATTGGGGATTACAATGAAAACATGAAGTCGGAGGACATAAGGAGCGGTTATCTGATCCGGAAAGGTGACCTTAACTCTCAGTTATTTATTTTGGGTCCTTGCTTCATTCCTGAACATATTCCTTCCCTTGGTTCCGAGGAGGCTTTTCTTGTGCATTCTTTTCCTCTTTTTGGCGATTTGCCCTTTTCTGGAACCCTAAATCTCTCTTCTCTTTCTTCAAAAAACCCTATCATCTCCTGCCCATTAGTTGATGACAAGTTTGTCAAATGGTATAATAGGATGATTGGTCATTCTAAGACTAGGTCAATTTTTTCTGATGCGGGTATCTTAGATTTCTTGGACTTAAGCACCAGGGTTCCTCTTCAAGATTCTAAGTTGCTTATTTCGTCGCTTCTTTTTTGGTCGACGGAATATAACAATTTTGTCTTTCCTTTTGGTTCGCTCACCATTACTGTGTTGGACATATCGCTCTTAACTGGTTTAACTCCGCTTGGTACTTCTGTATCGGCCAATATGGACGTACCCAAGAAAGAAATCGTTTTTGAGGCCGATAAGAACTATAGCCTTTTCATTAATTACTATGCCAAATTATCTGAGAGCGATGGCCCTCCAAACTCTCTTGAACGATTAGCGTTCATTTACTATTGGCTTTGTAAATTTGTCCTTTGCCTTCCTGCCAAAAGACCTGTCAAGGGGTATATCCCACTCGCTCGGGATCTTTCTTCAGGCAAACAAGTTTTTTCTCTTGCTCCTTTTGTTTTGTCGGCCATCTATCGAGGAATGTATCTCGTCCTTGAACAGTTGAGGGAAGGTGGTAGCTTAACGGGATTTGGTCCTCAGTGGCTCGTCCAATTATGGCTTAGAGCTTACTTCCCTGATCTTCATATGCCGCCTTCATCGTCATCGGCCAGAACTCAAGGCCATTTGTATCTTTCTTCGTCTTCTATTCCCAGATCTTTTCGACATGCTTTCAATTATTTTTATACTCTGTCCAATTTTTCTTCTTATCGTCCATTCAACCCTGAGTCTCACCCATCGTCCATTAAGCCTTTACTTGATCTTTCTTCAGACTTAGAGTCTGATGATAAAATACTGGCTTGGGCCCGTTTTCTCATCGCCCGTGACCTTCATTTTGATACGGCTTGGGGCAAGGCGAACAATAAATGTGGAGTAGAAGTTTATGCTCCAAATTTTGCTGCTCGCCAATTTGGCCTTAAACAATCTTGGCCTGTGCCACCATACTTCAGCTTCAATATCGTTGCTAGAGGGCGATGCGTCTTCTCAGACATTGAGCAAGTAATTTATGTGGATAAGAGAGAATTGCTCCTCATTAAGAGGTTTAGGCTTAGATCTTTTGAGCCTACTAGCGAGATTGAAGCTAGTATCACTGACAGCTGGAAAGAAATGGTCGATGAACGTCTTTTCTTTACTGACAAGGACCTAGTTTTTGAGAAATTCATTCCTCCAAAGGAGAAGAAAAGACAAAAGCAAGTGACTGCTGGTCATCGACCAAGTAAACGAAAGACAAAAGGTATATCTTCATCGTTCTCCTTGATTTTTTGATATCCTTTCTTCATTTAATACTATATGATCGATAGGTTCAGACGATGAGGGCGATGCGCCGCCCAAAAAGAAACGTGGTAAAGGAAAAACCATCGTCCAACCTAAACCATCTTCTTCTCCAAAAAATAAATCATCTCCTCGATCGATGAATTCTGACGATGAGGATGATGAACCGCTTACAAAGAGACGTGGTAAAGGAAAAACCACTGTCCAACCTCAACCATCTTCCTCTCCAAAGGATCAATCATCTTCTCGGCCAGTTGTAGAGGAAAAGGTTGATTCTCCTAGCAGCAGTCATCGAAGCAGTCTATCTGCTCATGCCAAGTGAGTATCATAACATTTTCTTTCTTATTATGTTTGCATTCTTCTTTTGATACTTAAACTTTTGCGTCTTCAGGACTGCTGTAGAAGTGGGCTCCAGTACTTCGAGCTCTTTATACTCTTTGTCTCCTTCTCGACGTACAACCAAAGTTCCTGAAGTTATGGTTGATACATCTCCATCTCAAATGGTCAAGGAACATCCTTTAACTTCTCCTGGTCATGCTGATAAGAGTGTGCCTCCAACTTCCTCGGCCAAATCTTCTTCAAAGGCAAAGGCGCATGTACGTTCTGGTAGTAGAATCAAACGAATCGCCCAAAGGAATTTAAAAGTATAGATAACTTTATTTCATTAATGATCGATCTATCGACCATTCTCTTGAGATTTTTAAATCTTTTAGGAATCGAGGAAGCAAAAGTCTGGCGGTCAAGACTCTGGTCGAGAAGAAGAGGACGAAGACGATAGCAACCTCTTTGACGCCTTAAATGCAACTCCATCTAAACCAGGTTTGTCATTAACTGGTAGAATACTCGTTCATGGTCCGTATAGTCTTTTACAAGACCTTGGTAATGCGAGTTTATCTTCTGTATCAGCTTCTCCTAATATTCCAGCCTCTCCAACTCTGGTTGAAGATCTCTCGGCCAAAACTGTTAAGCCGGGCATCGCTGCTTCTCCAGTTGTCTCATCAACAGAGGCAATAATTGCATCACCAACACCCCGCCACGGTGTCCTTGAACAAGTAATAGTCGATATTATATCGCCAACTTCTAATGTTTTGACATCAACTACTGATGTTCAAACAAGGGCGACTACAAAAAGCCCTGCAGCTGCTCCTTCTGCAATGAGGACTTCAACTTCATCTTTTGTTACTCCCACTGCTCATCCATCCAGTTCTACCTCTTCACAGGTATTTTATCGTTCAATTCGATTCTTTCGACCATTTAGTGTTAACTCTTACTGAATGCTTATTCTTTTCAGGGCGATCTCGCCCATTTAATGAATGTTGTTCAGGCATTTTCGGATTCTTGGCATGCCATAGTTACTGCCAAAAAAACAGCTGTTGATCCTGAAGTTGTACAAGGGAGTCAACATGAAGAATTCAGGCGAGCTTTATCTCAATGTCTTGTAGTTTTGGATAAACTACCTGAAGAGGACTTCACCAGATCAGATAGTGAAGTATTGGACAAAGCTATAACGCCTTTTCTCTCCGTGGATCCAACAGTCTTAGGGTTTTCGTCCAGTGATATAGACGATATTCACAGCATTAAGATCAAGGTTGAAAGTCTGACTGCTGAGAGAAACAACTTGATGAATAAGATAGTTCTTATAGGGGAACGTCAAGAGCGGCGTACCCATATCAGAGATGTCATCAGTAATCGTGTTAAACAGCTCCAGAAAAATACTGATGATATTGGCGAAAAAGAGTCAGAGATCCTCGGTTACCAAAATCAAATAAAAGAGTTAGAGGAAAAAATCACCCAATGCACCACTCAAAAGAACTATCTCCTTCGCGAGACTACTCAACTGGCTGAGGAGGGCAACCAAATGATGCAAGAGTATGTCGCTTTAGAGGCGAATTCCTCAAAAGATCGCCAAGTCGAGTTGAAGGGTGAACTCGTGAAGAACAAGCAACGCTTTAGGGCAGTCCGCGAAAGAATTGCTCTTTTATCTCAAAATCTCTTTGAAGAGATAATTTTTCCTTGCCTGATATGGGCGATAAAACTTGTAATGTAACACTCTTGGTCGATATATTTTGTAATGAACAAATTTTTGTTAATTGCTATCGTCCAAATCTCAAGGACGTATTTTGTTAATTGCTATCGTCCATATTTTAAGGACGTTTTCCTTCTATGCCTTTTATTCCATTGATGGGTAGTACTTCTTAATGTATCGACCATTGATCATTGATCGATGCAACCCACCGTCAATATTCCTCAGTTGATACGATCCATTTGGAAATACTTGATCGACCAAGTATGGTCCTTCTCAATTGGGCGACCACTTTTCATATTTGGGATCATTACGATCTATAGGTAGGATCGTTTTCCAAACTAGATCTCTTTCTTGAAACTCTTTTGATACTACCCTTTTATTATAGATATCGGCCACTTTTAACTTTTGTGCCTCTATATTTTCTAAGGCAATAGCTCGTTGCTCATCGAGGTCTAAAAGATTATACATTAATGCGTCTTCATATTCTTCACTAGTTGAGCGATCTTGTTCCATAACTCTGGGCGACAGAACATTTATCTCAGCCGGTAACACCGCCTCTTAACCATAAACTAATTGATAAGGCGTAACCTTAGTACTAGACTTAGGTGTAGTTCTATGTGCCCATAACGCTCTTAGTAAACCTTCATGCCATTGCCTTGGGTTATCGTCCATCATCTTTCTTATGATTGACTTGATGGTTTTGTTGGACGCTTCGGCTTGTCCATTAGATTGGGCATAGTAAGGTGTAGAATTGGCCATATTAATTTTATATTCAGCCAAAAAATTCTTTACCTTAGAATTTACAAACATTGTCCCTTGATCGGACACAATTGTTTGTGGAATGCCAAATCTACATATGATGTTTTCCCAAATGAAGTTTATCACTTGATCATCAGAAACATTTTTTAATGGGATTGCTACTACCCATTTAGTAAAATAATCTGTTGCCACAATTACAAACTTGTGCAACATGGACGATGAAGGATATATTTTTCCTATAATGTCTATCGCCCAACATCTGAATGGCCAAGGTTTAACAATGATCGATAATTCACTTGCGGGAGCTCGCTGTAATGGACCATGTCTTTGGCATGCCTAACATCCTTTGGCATATATAGCACACTCCTCCCCCATGCGCAACCAATAAAAGCCACTGCGCATTATTAGCCAGCGCATTTTGATGCCAGACTGATGTGCTCCACAAACACCATTATGTATCTCGGGCATTGTCAATTTAGCCTCATCAGGATGCAAACAGCGCAATAAGACTCCATCTGGTTGACGTTTATATAAAGCGTCGTTTTGTAAAAAATAATGTATCGCTTTAAGACGGATTTTTCTATCAACCTTAAGCGATGGGTCTTTCAAAAAATCGACGATTGGGGTTCGCCAATCCGGTTGGCTATCGATATGACTTACCTCGTTGGGTCGATGATATCGCTCTAGTGCAGATTGTATTATACCAGAACGGAAATCGTTCATGCCCCCCAAGTGTTTTAACACTTTATAGCCTGATGCTATTTGGGCGAGGGTATTGGCCTCATCGTTCTGCAATCTTGGAACGAATAATAGTTCAAAATCGTTAAAACAATTTAATAACATTAGAGCGATTTGATGAAACGGGATTAGTATATCGCTCTGGCATTTATAATGTCCAAGTAAATGATTTATCACTAATTGTGAATCACCTTTGATTTGTACATTGGACACTCCTAAGTCTAACAAAATTTCTAGGCCGATGATTAGAGCTTCATACTCAGCCTGATTGTTAGTACATAATTGCGATAGAGTATACGCAAATTTATATTTGCGTCCAATGGGCGATAGGATTGTGATCCCAAGGCCAGCTCCACTGACAGTTTTAGAACCGTCAAAGTACATCGTCCATGGGGTTAGCGATACGTTGTTAATTTCTCGCTCTAATTCCTTTGGTATATCTACGCAAGGATAGTCAGCTAAAAAATCGGCCAATGCCTGGCCCTTAACAGCCTTTTGAGATACAAATTGAATATCAAATTCAGCCAATGTTAAAACCCAATAACCAATACGTTGGTGCAAAATTGGCCGAGAAAACAAGAATTTCAATACATTGAACTTAGATATCAAGTCGACTGTTACAGGATTTAAAAAAGCTCTAAGCTTGGTACACATAAAATACAAGGCCAGGCACAACTTTTCTATGGCCGAGTACTTCTGTTCATAAGGTAACAACTGTCTACTTAGATAGTATACTGCTCTCTCAGCTCCATCTTTTCCATCTTGCGCCAAGAGACCGCCTATTGATCGGTCTGCTGCAGCGATGTAAAGCTTCATGGGTTGTTCCAACCTTGGCGGCGCCATAACTGGTGACGTTGATAAACATTGCTTCAAGTGTTCAAAGGCTTGTTGATGTCGCTCTTCCCAGACGAAATCGTCTTCATTCTTTAATCGTAAGAGCGATGAAAACTCTTGAGTTTTACCTGCACAGTTAGCAATAAATCTTCTCAAAAAATTTACTTGACCAAGGAACTTTTGCAGTTTTTTTTTAGTATTTGGAGGACTGGCCTCAATTATAGACTTTGCTTTGTTTTGGTCAAGTTCTATTCCTCGCTGATGGACGAGAAAACCAAGAAAATTCCCTGCTTGTACCCCAAAGGCACATTTCAAGGGATTTAATTTTAAATTATATTCTCTCATTCGCTCAAAAGCTTTAATCAATTGTGAAAAGTGATCGGTCATAATTGGTGATTTTACGACAATGTCATCGACATACACCTCAATAAAATGGCCAATCATATCATGAAAAATCAAGTTCATCGCTCGTTGATAAGTAGCACCAGCGTTTTTTAGACCAAAGGGCATAACAACCCATTCATAACTTCCAAGTGATCCTGGACATCTAAATGCCGTTTTATGAACATTATTATCGGCGATATAAATTTGGTTATATCCAGAATACCCATCCATAAATGAGTATATTTCGTGCCCAGCGGTGGAATCAACTAAATTATCGACCGATGGCATAGGATACTCATCTTTGGGTGTAGCCAAGTTTAAATTTCTAAAGTCTATACAAACTCTAAGTTTGCCATTTTTCTTCTTAACTGACACTATATTAGAAAGCCATTCTACATATCTGGCCGTTATAATAAAGTTAGCATTCAACAATCGTTCAATTTCTTTCTTTACTTCTGGGATTTTGTTTGGAGCAAAGCGTCTAGGCGCTTGCTTATAGGGTTTAAAATTTGGTCGAGTAGGGAGTTCATGCTCTACAATATTTCTATCTAAACCAGCCATTTCTTTATAATCTCATGCAAACCAATCTTTATATAAACGTAAAATAGCAATGAGTTCGTACCTTACATCTTGGTCGATAAGTTTACTGATGAATGTTGGACGATGCTCCTCGCCATCTCCAAGGTTGATTTCTTCTAAGGGGTCTTGAGCTTGCATATTTCCACGTTTGCCGTAGGGGACTTCTTCGTCGTCTTCTTGGGGGATCTCTTTTAGACAATCTAGGTCGTTCTCTTCTTGTGCAGTGAATGCTTCCACTTGATAAGCCATTAGTTTGGCTTTTAAGGCCGTTACAGCGGCCTGATTCCTTTCAGAGTTTGAACTCATCACTTTTGCCTTGTGGGCGATTGTCGGCCAGATTTAGGTGCAAAGACCACTGAGGTTGGTCTTGCCGGATCGAACAGCTCTGCCACACACTCCCTTAGCATAACTCCATTCTCAGAGACTACCTTGAGTGTGTCTTCAAACTGAAGGAATTGTAAGGGGCCATAATTGCAGTCATAGAAAGATGCCTCCAAAGCATGCGTGTCCATACTATATGGCATGTTATCGGCCATAACTGACTCCACATTTCCCTCGTCGTTCCATAAAAATAAACATTGATGAAGAGACGACGGAACACACTGACTGGCATGGATCCAGTCTCGACCAAGCAGCACGTTATAGCTGGTCGATGAATCCATGACAAAGAACGCTGTCGTTCTTGTGACACTCCCAACTTTTATGTCTAAAGGAAGGATTCCCTTTGCTGGGGTTGGAACTCCACTGAATTCGGTTAGCGTGATATCTGTGGGGATAAGGTCGCTGTTAGTTTTGTACAATTTCTTCATCATCTTTGCAGGGATGACGTTTACTGCGGCTCCAGTGTCAATTTGGACTCTGCTTACTGGGACACCATTGATCTCGGCCTTGATATGAAGAGGCCGTAAATAGCGCGTCATTGCTGCTGGAGGCCGTTCGAACACCGCATTGTTCCGATCTTGAGGATCTTCCTTGTGGGAACTGGTCGATGAATGAGGTTGATGGGCAACTGCTTTCCCTTTTGCCTTAGCTGCAACCTGGATGACTTCTGGGTTCTCTTGACCATCCCATGATGGCCACTGTTGATCCTTCTGGTGTTGTTCCTGCTATGTTTCCGTAGCCTTTTCGTCCCAACCAGTTGGGATGATCTGCATGCTGTCGGCTGGCGGAGTGTACTTGGCAACATTGGACTTGGGAACCCACTTCTTCACAATGGGATCGCCATAGCAAACCAAATAGTCAAACTTTCCACTTGGCTGGCCCTGAGTGCTGATAGCTGGATTACCTGCCTTGTAGAGATCCATCAATAGCTTCTATTGGGAGATGTTTCTTCTCGCTGCTTCTTCATTCACTTTGATAGGTACCTCTATTTTTACCCATTCAACATCCTCGACCATGGGCTCTTGTTCTTCATCACCCCAGCCAGTTGGAACAATTGTTGTCGACGTCGATGGAACAATCTGAGCGACAACCTCTGTCTTCTTAACGTCTCCATACACTCGCAAGTAATCATATCGGCCACTTGGCTGGCCACCTGGTCCTACTGCTGGATTTCCTTCTTCATACAACTGTCTCAACAGTTGCTCTGTAGACATACCCTTCTTCTGAGCTTCTTCAGTTACGTCGATTTTTTCTTCGACCTCGACGTACTCATCCTCCTAGTCGAGCACTAAGTTTACTGTGGATGAATCTTCCATTTCATCGACCAAAATAGCCGATGTGTCTCCATCTTCCTCGACCAGTGTGGCTGACGATCCATCATCGGCCATATCGGATATGTCTGAGTCGCTTTCAGTTGGACATTGTTGTCCAAGTCGGCTTGGCAAGATGTAGTTGTTCACGATGACTGACGGGAGTGTTCCGAATCTGATCACTTGGGTTACTCCAGCCTCATCGTCATCATCCTTGTTTGGACGATGGAACTTGCTCTTTGAAGACTCTGTTGCCTTAGAGACAGCAACATCTTCTTCAATCTCTTCAGCCTCCTCATCCTGACTCGGGTTAGTTTCCTGGGCTTGCTTGGCCTTCATCATCTGGCCATACTTCTTCTGGTGGCGGCGGTACTGAGTCCTCGTCATCTCCTCCACAGGAACTAATCGACGAGTATAGCAGTTGTAGTTGTACCATCGCTCTGGCTTGTAAGGCTGAGGAATAAAGCTCTTTGGGTACACGTGAGGCTTAATTCTGTTCCACTGCCTAGACTGTGGATGATGAAACTTGGTCCCAAAAAACGGTGTCATTGGGCGACTGAGATCCCAATGGCATCTTGGGCAGACATGTGGGATAACAGGTTCCTTCCCTTTGTCTTGACCAAGTCTTGTGAACACATCTGGACGACTGTCGTCCTCAGTCTCGTCGATGACAATCTTGAACTTTAGCAATTTGAAGTTTGCCACATCTGTCAACACCATTCCCACTGGAGCAGCTTTGGGGAAGGGATTCGCATCAACTCCCATGTGTTTGGCTGGGAAACCAATCCTACCGGAATCAATCGCATCCTGCAAAACATTACGGAAAGCCAAGCATTGGTTAGTGTAATGTGACCAAGCATTATGCCACTTACAATATCTTTTGTCCTTGATTTCATCAAGGCTTGGCATAGCATGTCCATCTTTCAATTTGACTTGTTTATCTTTCAGTAATTGATCAAAGATTTGATCAGTCTTTGAAATATCAAAAGAAAACTTTCGCATTGGACGTTTACCGTCTCTAATTACTTCTTTACCCTTAAGCTCTCGCTCAAGTTTGGCAAGAGCTTTACATATATAGAGTTTTCCTTTAAGGAGCTCGGCCAAACAAACATCGTTCATATTGTAGTTTTCTTCATCGACGTCACTAACTTGGTTTATTTCATAGTTAGTATCTCTATTGTAAGTTCCTTTAGAAGATGATTTCATCTGATCTTCTTTTCTCAACAACTGTTCGTAATGTATAGCGCTAGTCTGCAGTTGAAATAGGTCAATAAAATCCCTATATTGGAACTTCTTCTTAAGTTCAAAGGCTAATCCACTTTGAGCGATTTTGACAAATTCCCTTTCAGGCAAGGGAATAAAGCACCTACTTCTCGCTCTTTTAAATCTTTGTAAAAATGAGTCAGCATTCTCATCTGGCCGTTGTCTAAGTTGAGCTAAATCGGCCATTGTTATTTCCGGTTCTGACTTATAAAATTGAGAATGGAACGCATGTTCCATTTGCTGCCAATTTTGAATAGAATTGGGCGATAGCTTAATGAACTATGAATAAGCTACCCCGGATAAAGAGTTAGGGAATAGTCTAAGTTTGACAAAATCATTCACGTCCCCACATTGCATGGAGAATTTCCCTATGTGTTCAATGGTCGATATTTCATCTACTCCAGAGAACATGGTAAACTCTGGAACTTTATAGTTCCTAGGAAGTGGGTGCATTTGATCAACCCAATCAGGATAAGGTTTCCTATAAATTGGACGAGTAGCTGGTCGTCCTAAACCTATTTGCTCCTGTAGAATCTCAGCAACTTGTTCACGTAGAGCATCGGCCTGATTGTAAAGAGGGTTGTTGTACACTTGGTCATACTGCTCGTTTGGTGGTCGAGCATAATACATAGGTGCCTCAGCTGGTCGATAATTATTCTGATAAGGGATATCACCCATATGCTGACCATCAGCCATTCTTTGATTATAAAAATTATTCCCTACTGGCCGATTAACTTGACCACCTAGTTGTCCATAGTTATTCTGTGGAAACCCTTGGCCTTGAGCATCCAAGTTATTATTTTGGCCGATATTTTGGCCATTGTTTTGGAAAACAAGGTTTTGGCCATTGTTGGGGTACACAAAGTTCTGGTCATTGTTTGGGTAAACAATGTTTTGGCCATTGTTTAGGTAAACAAGGTTCTGGCCATTATTTGGGTAAACAAGGTTTTGTCCATTAGGATGAATGTTTTGAGGAATGTTCTGGGGAATATTTTGAGGAATGTTATCACCCATAACTAAAGGCATTCCACCTATTGGTATACCCTGACCTATAGGCACTCCATTATTTGGCGTTCCTTGTGCCGGAGGAACCACACCGCCTTGCATCCCTTGAAGAGGAAGGACACCATTGTTCGGTATTCCTCTAGGAGTTAACATCTCATTATTATGAGGTATTTGCGTTGGCGATGGAAACAACCAAGATGTCTGACCGATTAAGTTTGGTCTTTGATTGTTGTCATTGTTCATCGATGCCCGATGATGGGTTGTACTAGTTTGGCCAACTTGGCTCTTTTGGCCGATACAGTTTTGGCTATGCATTGGATTTTGTAAAATAACAAAACCGTTATTACCACCAGGTCCCATGACCGTGTTGGGCGGAAATGGTCGATTGTTTTGGGTGGTGTTTTGGCCGATAGGGATTGCTGACATAGTAGGCCTAGCAACATTTGATCCAGGGTTTGCTTGGGACAAAGTTGTGTTTATAAAATTTTGCATAGTATCGATAAAAGGCCTTAGAGCAGTGGCGATATGGCTAGACATCTGCTGATTGTTAGCATGTAAAGCTTCATCGACCATATTTTGGGCTGTATTTGACGTTATGTTTCCTGGATCTAGGCCAACTCTGGCCGATGAGTTCCCTCGCTCTACAGAGCGATAAACCACCCTATCTCGATATTCTATGTGTGGTGGGGGAACAGGTGGAGGAATATGTGGTTGGTCGAGAGGTGGAAAAATAACAGGCTCTTCCTCGATCATAATTGGACTTTGTTGGCCATCGCCGTGATTGGCGGCGTTTCCACTACCACTATTAGTGTCCAAACCAGTCCTAGTGATGACCATCCCGTCTGTTCTAACTTGACCGACTTCAATAAAGACTTGACACAGGTCCCACCGGGCGTGCCAAAAAATGTTAGAGAGGAAAACTAACCGTTGACCGGTCAAATAGTCAAAGTCAAAATCCTATTCCACACTTAAATATCAGATGATTGCAGTTGAGTTCTGCTCTTTCGAATTAACGAACCAGAGATGTCAAGTAATATGGAAATCTAGATTAGACCTAATTAAATAATCTAATTATCAAGATTAACTTAAATTAACCTAAGAAAAGCTTTAAATTGTCTAAGATTACGGAATTAAATAAAGCATAAAGATCAACCTAAATTACTGAATCCAGAAAATGCATTTAAATCTATTAGACTAAATTAATCTAAGAATTAGTAACTTATTCTAATGGAAAAACAGTAAAGAAAGCTTAAAGAACAGAAAGTGTAAAAGAAAACTGATAAAACCTAAATTAAACTTAAAATACTCCTATGATCATGAAGAAGCTAATTTAACTTAATTAAACTATGAAACAGAAATGGACAGAAAGCGGAAACGGAAAGAAAACCCATTAATCTAGAACTATAAAACAGAAACAAAAGGAAGAAGCGATTAAAACGATTACATTATCTAGATTATACTAAGAAAATAGTAAAAGAAAACCATTAATCAAATTAAAAGCTTTATTAATCAACTTACATGTACATAAGAAACGAAAGCCATGCTTAAGAGCAGGTTACAAGTTGTCGAGGGGGGTTTACAGTGGAGAAGAGAAGCTATTTATTCTAAGGAACTGAATAACTGCTCCCGCCTTGAGGGTTGATGGCGTGGAAGGAGGAGATCGTGTGCGAACTGCTCCATAACAGCTTCTCCCACGTTCGTTTCTGGTTTGGAGAGTACACATGGTCGATGCTCGTTCGTTGCATACGTCACGATTACGCAGGCTTACTTATCGTTTGTTGTCCACGTCATACCTGCATGTGTTTTTTAATCATATTGGGCACACGTGTTAATTGCTTTTGGACGATGATATTGGGTAACATGTCCAATTGTGACTTTTGGGCGATTATCGTCCTTAGTCCTTAAATGATGGTGCCATATGGACGATATCGTCTATTTGGTTAATATTCTATCGTCCATTTGGTCGATAGATTCCATCGTTCATTTGGTCGATACTCTGTCGTCCATTTGGTCGATAGATTCTATCGTTCATTTGGTCGATAGGTTTCATCTGGTCGATAAGATTATATAGTTATCATCCATTTAGTCATTACTTTTGCCTACGTGTCCGTCATTAATGATTTAGCCATTATTTTGGCTAACACCCACCAGTCATCCATTTTAGCAGACTGAGACCCAATCTCTAATATTTTGCAGATTTGAACCCCAAATCACCAAAATCCCAAATTTACCCTCTAATTCCCCTTAGCATTAATGGCCATGGATGGGACATGGTAGACAAAAAGTCTTGCTGAGGGGAAGGCATTTCGAGAGCATATGGTAATGGCCACGTGGCGTGTTTTCATTCGTCCATGTAAGATTTAAATAAATAATAATAAAAAACGTCCCGTCGACGTGAGAGGAGAGGCTGTCTCTTACTCATGCCTTCTCCTCCTTCCTGCCAGTAGAAGCTTCTCCCCGCCAAAATTCTCATGGTCGTCTCCTTCCCATCGTCATCTCTTTCTCCCCTTCACCTGCTTCACCTGCATCCTTGCATGACATTCTTCTCCCTTGGAGATAGCAGTGTTCTTCCTTGGAGGAAGACATGGATGTGGAGATGAGAAGCATTGAGCTGCATCTCCACTACAATAGACAGGTCGATGTCGTTCGTCCTTCCTTCGGCATGTCGGCCATAGTAGGGGATGTCCATCAAAGTTTTGTGCACCTTCTACGGCCGCGAGATGACCCCATGTTATCTTTGTCCTTTGGCAGACCGAGGATAACTGCAACGTCTACAGGGCTAAGCTCTGCTATGTTTCCCCCAAGGGAAAATCGCAGCCCCTACTTGTGATTGCACATCATGTAGTCTAATAACACATTGTCCTGCTTGATGTCCGGCAGGTCAAGGAAGTGGCCGAATGGTGTTTGACGGATGATTTTAAGGTGCACATCCGCGGCGTACTTTCATGCGGGCTCCTTGATCTTCGCCGCAAAATAGTTGGCCACAAACGGGGTTCTCCCTGGCTCACTGCTCGATTCATCTGTATGATTGTATACACGCATTAAATAAAATAATACATGTACATAAGGACACATATTAACGGGTATAAACAATGACACGATGTTAACAACGAGCATAAAAGGTGCGCAACACAGGAGGTAAAATAATGCATGAAACAAAATAACATGACTGAATATCATCGGGTATAAACATATACCCGATGTTAACAATGAGCATAAAAAAGTATGCAGTAGGGCAGGTAGAAAAATAACGAGAACAAAATACCAGCATATATCATCGGGTATGTAAAATATACCCGATGATAACAACGAGTATAACAAGTACTCCATATAGCATTGAGAAAATTAGCGAGCACAAAATACGAGTTAATATCATCGGGTATAAAAAGATACCCGATGGTAACATGGAGCATAAAAGGTCCACAAAACAGCATGTAGAAAAATGACGATCACAAAATACCATAAGTTAATATCATCGGGTATAAAAATATGCGTGATCCATAGAAGGAAATAAATTTAGATTTCTCGTTGCAATAAGGGTTTGTAGGTGTTCTTCTACACACTAAAGTAGAGTAAAGCTACCTTTGGGTTTGGGTTGAAGACTTTGGATTTTCTTGGCCGCTATTACAATAGTTGTTTCCATGGCTTTGGCAACCGCATTCGAGAGTACTCCTTCCATTTCTTGGGTGATTGGGTGGACTCCAAATTTGGGCCGTAGGGTATGGCAACCGCCAGAGAAGACTCGTAAACACCGTCGGAGAAACGTAGGAGGGGGTTTGAAGGATCGGGAGAAGAAACGCCGGGTTAGAAACATGAGGCTTGTTTTTACGGGTAGGATTTAATACCCGTGGTTGAAGTCTGGTTTTGGCGTGTTTTTACGGGTAGGATTTAATACTCGTGGTTAAAGTCTGGTTTTGGCGCGAGGGGCAACCACTTCACATCGTCACTTCATATCGTCACGTCGCGTCTTCGCTGACGCGCCGTATAGCCTGCGAATGCAAGCACGCCATGTGCCCACTAACATACACTCGTCTCGAGTCTCGCGCCGGTTCAAATGCCTAGGAAGGATGTTGAATCGGATGGCCATTTATGACCATTAATGATGGGGGAATCTAAGGGTAGTTTCGGGATTTTTATAATTTGGGGTCCGAATCTGTAAAATTTTAGGGGTTGGGGTCTCGGTCTGCTATTAGTGATGACTGGGGGGCCTTTTAGGCAAAAAGTCCGATTCGATCCCTATCATCAACCCCATCCCGATCCCTAGCGTCAACCCCATCCCCCCTTGCCTCGCCCGTCACCCTCTCCCTCTCCTTCGGCGTCGCTCGCGACTCACCGTCGCCCTTGACTCGTCGTCGCCCTCGACTCGTCGTCGCCACCCTCTCCCTCTCCGTCAGCGTCACCCTCTCCCTCTCCCTCTCCGTCACCCTCTCTCTCTCCTCTTCGGAACAGTCTCGTCGTCGCCCTCTCACTCTCCCCTCTCTCCCTCTCCTGAAAAGCTCTAGCCTCGCCGTCGAGCTCTCACTCTCCCCTCTCCCCCACTCTTGAAAAGCCCTAGAAAAAGCCCTAGCCTCGCCGCCAAGCTCTCACTCTCCCCTCTCCCCCTCTCTTGAAAAGCCCTAGAAAAAGCCCTAGCCTCGCCGTCGAGCTCTCACTCTCCCCTCTCCCCCTCTATTGAAAACCCCTAGAAAAAGCCCTAGCCTCGCCGTCGCCCGCCGTCGCCCTCCACTCGCCGTCACCCTCTCCCTCTCCTCTCCTGTCTAGAACACCGTCGTCATCCCCCGCCGCCGGCGCCCCTCCTGTCGACGCCAACCATCGTCAACTTCGTCGGCTGTAGCCTCACCCTCCACCGACGAGGAGTCCGAGCAAGCCAAGTTCACGCAGGTGCGGCATTTCTTTATGCGTTTTTTGTGTTTTTTTCCTTGATTTCCGCACTGTGCTTCTTGATGGATTTTTGAGGTTCCCCTTTCAAATCAGGATTGATAGACTTCTCTACAGCTGTGATCTAAAGTTGAGGAAAAACTTATGAAGAAAATTGCCATTATTCTCTCTCTTTGTTGATGAACCACACTTCTAAAGTTTAGGAACAACTCTTTCTTTGTGCCGCACAATTCCCTCCAATTTTCATTTTCTGCATTGAAGGACCCCTAATTTTTTTTAGCAATTTATGACTCCCTTCTCTACCTATATTTGAATGCAAATGTTTAGGAATCCCTTCTTTTGCTGAATCGTGTGTTTATAATTTAATAGATTTATTGTGATTTATCATCTTATGCTGTAGTATTGGCTAGATATGTTGTTGTTGGTTATGTTTTGAGTGTTCCCTTTGAAGTGTGTGTTTATAATTTAATAACTGCTTAATGCTCTTCATAAGGGATTTTGACTATGGAAATTTTATTTATAACTTGTGTGAGCATTTGACTATCATTCCATTATCGTCTACCAAGCCGCATTTAAAATCTCGACTTCCTGAAACAAGGCAAAAAAAAAACAGAGTAGATCAGGTAAAATGGCTCAATTTGTTGTTGGGTGCCGCTGATGTAAAAAGCATTTTTTCTGTCAAAATCTTCTAATAAAGTTTTCTTGTGCTGAGCAATGGGTGCATCAATGATCAATCCACCATTTTATAAGCTACAAAAGGTTCCTATTTCTTTGACTTATCAACACCTTTGCTAATTTTCCTCCAATGTTGGGGCCTACCCGGTTTTGTAGATGTTTGTGGTGCTTTAGTTTTGGGCTCAACTATAGTTTATGAAATTAGCTCGATTTCTAGTGTTAATGCTAGAAATTGAGAGATCTCACTCCCAATCTACCTCAACTTCCTTCTTCTTTTTTTGAGTTTTCCTCTAAAGATGTTTACTCTCCTGATATTTTGCACATGTTTCACACCATTTTTTTGATTTTAATTTTCCTTGTATAGCTGCACTAGTACACACTCGTGGGCATGGTTTTGCATTTCAAAAAAGTGAGAATATGGAAGTATTCTGATTTCTGCTCTCTATCTGGATACAGAGTTCTTGCTTAATGCTAGATATATTGTTGTTGGTTATTTTTTTGAGTGCTTCCACTGCTGAAGTGCGTGTTTATAATTTAATAACTGCTAGATTGATTTTTAATGTTCCTATTGCCATTGGGACATGAATGGTGTCAAGGCTCAATGTCGGCTTATTCGTCATCACGCTCAAACCAGTAGACTCACCAAGACATAAGATGTAGATGTGGATTGAGGGCATTGAGACGTGTTTCCCATACAACCAAGAATCCATAACGTATCTTCTATGCATGTCCCAATCATCGTAACGGGTCCAGGGGGTGCGGGTATTGGGAGTGGGAAGACATGGTCCACGACGAGGTACCATCGACCTCACGAGGAACAGTTCAAGCACATGATTTGGTTGTTGATGCAAGAGTGGATGCACCGAATCTTTATGTTCAAGCATCGAGAGAGTGTGAGATCCGCATAATCATTTACGTGTTGATCATTGTTGTAACAGCTATATTTGTTAAAGTGTTTCTGTAATTAGCAGGTGGCTAATGTATTCGGTATGTGGGATGATTGTCTTTTTGGTATTGTAATCTACCAATATGAATAAGATGTGTATTGCACATGGCATTGAAGTTACAACTTGTTTATGTTGTCAATTAATCTTCCACTGGTATTCATGCTTGCCTATGGATGTTGTACACTGTTAGATACTATTCCATTCGAATTGCGATTGATCAATTCAATTTAAATTCGACTAGGTATGTAGTATATAGGAGGAAGATTCTGTAAAGCTTACTGTTCATGATGCACATACACCTGCATTTTTATATACGATATTAATTATGTAAAGAGACTGATGCTAGGAAATTCTGCAAAATGAGAATTACTAGGTGGTTATTGGAGTGGGGTTGATGGTTACCCTACCAAGTGGTAGGGGGCAACACTAGTATATATATATATGTGTGTGTGTGTGTGTCATGGCTGCCCACAACAATTTCAAAACAATGTCATTTTTTCAGTGTACAACTAATCAAAGACCAGAGTACACAGTTCTCATGAAGAATGAGCTGAAATTTTAAAGAAACTATAATGAACTAGAGGATGCATCAGCAAAAGAAATAGGTCTCTCAAATCTAATAAACAAGCAAGGATTCTGAGAGGTGAAACATCCAAATCCAACTGCAAGCACTTTTGTTTAGCAATTCAAAATAACACATGTAGGCAAAACTTTGAAACTTGGGTGAGCATTATTTTGCCTGTCCATTAATTCTCTGATACACCAAAGCCTCATGCTTCTAAAGAAAAACAATAAGGGAAAATGTAGAATCCTCGGACCAAGACCTAAGAATTTACTTAACTGTACACCATCTATTTTTTTTTATATGTAGTGATGAAACTCAAAAATCCTGGCTGAATGCTAGGAACATTAGAATACACTGAGAGGGAAAACTTTGCCCATCCATTGCCCCCATCTCAACATCTCTGGTCAATAATGATATGCAGGCCTTAATGGAGAGTGGGCATCCTTTGCCCGATAAATAAAATCTTTGGAGGAGGTGCTGAGCAAGTCTGAGATCTATGAGCATCAGAAACAATAGGACATACACCCTTCAAGAATTGATGAGGATGTCATTGTTGCTTCTTGCCAGACTAGATCTTTTGACTACATATCCTCATGGGTGTTAAGCCGGAACGTAAGATTCCAACATCAATTGCGCAGGTGATGGCGACTTGATCTCGACAATAAGATATGTGAACTTCCAGTGATGATCTCTGAACATTTCAGAGTACACCTTTCCAGCTCCATGGGGTCCACGAATGTAGAAATTAACCTGTATAAACAAAGGCATGTCTGTCAACCATGAAAAAGAATCCGAAAGTTTTTTTCTTATCTTGGCTTTTTGTCACATTTTGCTGATTTGAAAGGCAAACAAGCAGTGAAGGTGGAGAGCTAAGAACTGTTCACAAGGAGAAGCTTAAACTGATGTTTTCACAAAAATCACACAGCGCAAGGAAGTCTTTCCAAGTTCCAAAGATGCAAAATGAGAATTACTTGGAGATGTCTAGTAGCAATGCAGGTTTTCATCTACGTTATAGTAAAAACGAAAACTTCCTTGGAGATACTAAAATATCTCAACCAAAAGCGGGTGATGTACATAGAAGAAATCTAGTTGTCACCTCAACTTGTTCAACACCATCTTCATCTGTCCAAATCCTATTGGGAATGCGTTGACGAGCAGCACGATTTCTGGATTCCCGTCCATAGATAGTTACAGGAGAGCCTAACCTCCAAATATTTTATTCGCTGTGACATATGATGATCACATACTTGTTTAATTGCTTCAATCGCTTCCTACCCCCTAACTCTAATGAAAACTCTAATGATAAGTTTGTGAGTGTTCAAGAATGTCGACACCATAGTTGGCAATCCTATCTGCACGCTGGATAGATTAAATCACACATAAACGCATGGTGGATCAACCTAACATGTGATAGAACATTAAAGAATCCCCACAGACAAGAAGCCTGGTGAGATCTCACTCAGTTAAAGACCCCTTCCTACCTCAGTTAAAGTTTCTGCACCTCTTTAAAATCCAGCTCCACATAGAGATCCGGTGTAATCCCCTCATCCTGCAAATGCGGTAAAATATCAACTAGTTATCTTTTTCCATACTACTAGGGCGTTCTTCTTCCATTCGAACAGCTGATTGCATCTGCACATAACAAATGTATAATTTTTAAGCAAAGCTGGTAATGCAATGAACCAAAAGTAATACAACTTAAACTTGAATGAAAAATAATCACATTACATATAATACCTTCAACAATTCAATGTTACTTAGTTGGGCTCCCAAACTGCTTAACCGTACGGGCCTAGTACTATTTGAAGCCGTGTATTGAACAGTGGGATGTTGCAAACTTTTCACATTTTTCATTCCATAACCATACAATCCCAGTGGGAAATTGTTAGCGTCATTGTATGGAACCCTTTGAACCTATTATACAAACAACATACATAAATCACACTTCTGATATGATGCTCATATTGCATATAGATGCAATGCGTATGAACAATAAGTTCTAAATGTACTAACTATTGCATCATAGCGATGGTGTAGTTGATGATCGATAGGAACAAATGACGTTCCATACCCTGGTGCATTGGACTATTAGGAAAACGATAAACTAGTGAGTCATACAACTAAAAATATATAATAAATATAATAAGATACCATTTAACCACTCACAGAGTCGGTGAAGGGGTTATGTTGTGCCTGATCCCCCCTAGGGTATGCGAAGAAACTGGATGGGCGTGTACTCACCACATCCGGCGCCGCCCTCATCTAGCATAAAAAAAATGACATATAATATGAGTGGAGTATATTGTCATTTCATTATTATTCACTGAGCAATTTCTCTATGACATGAGATAGTATTACGTTTACACTCTCTTGCGTTCCCATTAGAGAGGACGACAACGACGGTGTTGACGAAAGATCTCCACGTACGGAATGACATTTTATGCTCAATGCCTAAAATGCAAAAGAATATAAACATTAATTACTAATTGTAAATATCACGTAATTGACGTGAAACTAAAAAATTATTAGAGTTTTATCTTTTGTTTTCTCCCTTTTGAGACCAACCTCCTAATAGCTTTCTCGCAATTGGATTTATACCTCTTCTCCGGAGGGCGGCCCTTGGTATGGACTTGGAGTGGACTCAATATTCGTGTACTCATTGAGTCATTGGTAGGCAAAGAGTCATCCATTGAAACATTTGCATGGGATATAGTGACCGGACAATGTGATAGCATATGTTGCAATTCATTCATCTTCTCAACAACCATGTTGCACCTCTCATCTGATTCAGCCCCCATCTCAACAACTGCATTTAGTGGTTCGAACATCTTATTCATACGGTTTGCAACAATGGAATTGCCTAGGTCATCGTGGGAAACCCTCAGTCGTGAGTAACTTCGGCGCACATCCTTGCTCCATTGATCAAGAATGTAAGCAACAGGAATAATCAACACCCTTCTCGCAATCAAAATCGTGAGCGCATGCCAACAAAGAATGCCTCGATGCTCAAAATGCCGGCAAATGCACCGAACAGTTTGGTTTGTTTCATGAAAACAAACAGAGTATTCTTTGTCCTCATGTTTGCCATTCACAAGTACAACTTCTTATACAATGTATGAATACTCATCACCCGTGGTGGAGGCTAACATTTTTTCTCATTGAATGCAATTATGCAATTCTTTTTGGAACTCGGCAAACTTGGCAGTCGTATAGATTTCTTGCAACTGACGTTCAAGAGGAAGTTGAGATGTACACTGTAACTATTTCCTGAATGATTGATAATCAGCATATGCTTCTTTCTCGATCTTACTCCTGAGTGCATTATCATACTGCTCCACAAACTGCTTGAGAGAAGTTTTTGAATTTACATATCCATCAAAGAAAGCATTCATGCTTTCGCTGCGCTATGCAGTGGACATCCCAGCCCAAAATGAATCCTTCACATTCGCCGGAACCCACCGACTTCTGTCGACATACAAATCTTCCAACCAGTTGTTTTCCCCTAGACCAAATTGAGACAACATCGCCGCCCACCGTTCCTCAAACTCCGATGGAACCAATGAGTCATAAACTGCACCTTTCAATGCAAGGCAGACTTCATTATAGTGTGTGTGCCTTCCTAGTTTTTCAGGCAATTTCTTCAGTATGTGCCACAAGCACCATCTATGCCGAGTTTTGCTGAAAACAATGGATATGGCTTTCATCATTGCCTTATCCTGATCAGTGATAATAGCATGCAGTGCTTTATTTTTCATGCATCGCATCCATGTTTCGAACAACCACACGAACGAGGCCGTATCCTCGCCAGATACCAGCCCACAACCAAGTAGTATGGATTGCTCGTGATGGTTGATGCCGACAAATGGTGCAAATGACATGTCATACTTATTTGTCAAGTATGTAGTGTCGAACGTGACGACATCCCCAAAATACTCTGCAGCTGATCTACTACGAGGATCTGCCCAGAATATACTCTTCAGTCTTGATTTGTCATCCAGATCGAAAGCATAGAAGAAATCAGAATTCTTCAATTGCATTCGCTGGAAATAACTATCAACCGCTTTGGCATCGCCCTCTCCAAGGCGCAACCGCCTAGCTTTCGCAATGTGATTGCGTTAGTCTCTTTCGACAAACTCCAGACTATCATAGCAACCGGCCTCAATAACAAAGGAGTTGAAGTTTTGGTTCATCCGAACACCAGCTTGATCATTGAGCTCCAAACGCCTTTTGACAGTATTTGTGAGTGTTCTGTTGCATGGGAAAAATCGAGACTTGTGCGGGCTAAGTGGATGGTTATGCTCGAGAACCACTCATTTCATCTCCCACTTACCACTTGAGCATTTTGATATGTGGGCCCTAGCCATACAACCCGTTTTCGAGCTTGACTACGGTCCATCATGAGCTTTGCTCATCCTAGGCTTGCCCTCGCACGAGCAAGTAAGCAACATACTCAGCAAATTTCTCGCGTCATCGGAAGTTGAGCTCATCTTAGTAACAGAAAAACCTACGGTCTTACCGTAATCCTTATAAAAAGAATATACACACTCTGGAGTGTCAAATATCATTCCAGTAGCCGGTGCTAACACCTCTACTGGATCAACTGTTGCCTTGTCGCGAGGTGCGGCCATGTTGAACAATCATTCTACCTACATTCATAAATTTAAACCATAGTCTCAACTAGATTTTAGTATACAAAAGGGAAATTAGGAAATAATATATTGAATACAAGGGGGATCCATGATATTTGAAGAATCTAGGAGGAAATAGATTCATTTCCGGAATTAGATAGTTCAATCTTTTTGGAGGGTAATGTAATATTAAATTAATTACCCTAATTCTTTTCCTCCCGCCTAGCATAAGTAGCCAATTCAATGTTTGTTTTTGCTCCTGCATAGCATCATAAGAACTAATAGGAAGATCCTAGGTGCAGCATCAAGGAAAGAAAAGAAAAAAAAATATTATCAATAGGAAGATCCTAGGTGCAGTATCAAGGAAAGAAAAGAAAATCCAAACCATACAACTTTAACCATTTATAAGCTCTCTAATAATGGGAGACACTGAACCCAGTTCAATGTTATCAATAGGAAGGGAATCAAGAAACAACTAGGTCCAGGGTTAAAAATCTATAGAAAGCAATGCCTCCAAATAGTAGTTGTTCACTTAAAACGTCCCGAAGAGTAAAAATCCAATTAGAAGGCATCAACTCTCGTCTAATCTCTTACTCAATACTCCTATTGTGGAATTTCACCAAAAAAAACACATTTACTAGTCAAAAAATAGTGAAATGCATAAAAGGCTCTGTCAACCATTATTTCTCAAACAAAAAAAGAAAAAAGATTACCAGAGAAGAGCTCCAAGATTACCAGAGAATTCTCACTAGTCGAACCAAATCCAGCCATCAATCCACCAAACCAACTCAATCGACCAAAGCTCCTCAAAATCAACATAGAAACCCCTCAAAACCCCGATCGAAGCTCATCAACTAGAAAAAGCCATTGCCAAAAAAGAGAAAAGGTGCCAATTACCATAGAAGAGCTCCAAGAGATCGTCACGCATGAATAGATCTAGAGCTTCACGACGGCCGGAGGCGGGAGGTGAGGCGAGGGAAACGGCGCGATTCCCGACGGCCGGAGGCGGGGAGGTGAGGAGAGGGCGACGGCGACCTTCACGACGTCCGAAGGAGGGAGGTGAGGAGAGGGCAACGACGCGAGGAACGACGCCGAGGCAAGGGTCTCAACGCCGGGTGGGAGCCCTGTAACGTCCGCGCGAAGGGAATGGGTAGAGATGGGTGTGGATGAGGAAGCCTTGGGCGGTGGCGCGGTCGACGGTGGGCTTGACGAGGGCAGCGTTGGTTAGCGGGAGGTGAGTCGATGGCTGCTAGGTTTAGAAGGGAGAAGGGAAAGTAATGGGATCCCAATTGAAGTGGGCGCCCAAAGTGGGTGGCCACGTAGGCATGTGCAATGCACATGCCTACGTGGCATGTACCCAAATCGGAACCCTTCCACAAAATAACTGCTTTGTTGTATATATGTGCTAAGAAGTAAGCATACACCTCACTACTAATAAGAGAAAGGGATAGCGAGAAGGAGAGATTTTGATAGAACTAATACTCTCCGTTTCTCATTACATCTCATCCATAGTCAATGCCTAGTTATTGACAAAGTTTATACAATCAAACAGATGAGGTGAAAAATTTCCACCATCATAAATGATGTTAGGTGATGGTCATTCACATATACACATGTGATTCATGGCATGTGATTCACAACACTCCCCCTTGAATGACCATTAGTATAAGAATGTGCCTTATTAAAAACCTTTACTAAGAAAAACCCAAAGGGATAAAAACTCAGCGAATGAAAAGAATACGTCATTTTTGCTTAAAGAGGTATTAGGCTATCAAAACTGCCTCGTTAAAACCTTGCCAAGCAAAACCCAGTGGGAAAAAACCTTAGCGAAGGAAAAAGAATACAGTACTTGAATACCTTCTAAGATGATGACTCCCCCTCATGAAGATATAAGGCAAGCTTCAGGTGCTTAGCACAAGAGATCCTTGAGACGACGTATTCTGATGTCATGCACTAGCTTTCTGAATGTTGTCGCCGGTAGTGTCTTTGTAAATAGATCGGTCAAGTTGTCGCTAGAGCGTATCTGCTAGATATTAATATCATTGATCTTTTGGAGCTCATGCGTGTAAAAGAATCTTGGGGAAATATGCTTCGTTCTATCGCCTTTGATATACCAGCTTCTGATTTGAGCGATGCAAGTTGCATTATCTTCATATAATACCGTTGGGGTATTCCTGATTGAAGATAACGCACAAGTATCATGAATATACTGTATTATACTTCTTAGCCAGATACATTCTCGACTTGCTTCATGAATAGCAAGTATCTCAGCATGATTTGAAGAGGTGGCGATTGGTGTATGTTTCATAGATCTCCAAAATATAGCAGTGTTACCATAGAGAAATATATACCCGGTTTGTGACTTGGTCTTCTGTGGATAAGAAAGATAACTAGCATCTGCATAGCCAACTAACTGTGGTTTCGAATTATTTGAGGAAAATAGTCCGAGATCTGTAGTTCCACAAAGATTGCGCAATATGTGCTTGATCCCATTGCAGTGCCTTCGGGTTGGTGCAGAACTGAATCTTGCTAATAAATTGACTGTAAAGGCTATATCGGGTCGTGCGTAATTTGCAAGATATATGAGAGCTCCAACTGCATTAAAATATGGTACTTCAGGACCAAAAAGCTCTTCATCATCTTCTTGAGGGCAAAAAGGATCTTTCTTCACATCAAGAGATCGGACGACCATTGGAGAACTCAATGGATGGGTTTTGTCCATATAGAATTGCCTCAAGACCTTTTCTATATATGTTGTTTGGTGAACCAATATTCCACTTGGAAGGTGTTCGATCTACAGACCAAGACAAAATCTTGTCCTTCCAAGATCCTTCATTTCAAATTCTTTCTTTAGATAGTCAGATGCCTTTATCAGCTCTTCTGGAGTCCCAATTAGATTCATATCATCTACATATACTACAATAATAGCAAATCCAAATGCTGCTTTCTTGATGAATACACATGGACTAACTGAGTTATTCACATATCCTTCTTTTAGAAGATACTCATTGAGCCGATTGTACCACATCCGACTAGATTGTTTTAACCCATATAAGAATTTTTGAAGTTTAATAGAATACAGATCCCGAAATTTATTTGCTTCAGGCAATTTAAGTCCTTTAGGGACTTAAATATAAATGTCACTATCTAGTGACCCATATATGTATGCTATGACTACGTCCATTGGATGCATTTCCAATCTTTATGACACTACTAAACTTATTAAAAATCGAAATGTTATTCCATCCATTACAGGAGAGTATGTTTCCTCGTAATCTATACCATGTTTCTGTGAGAAACCTTGTGCTACAAGCCGTGCTTTATATATCACTATTTCATTTCGCTTGCGTACAAATACCCATTTGTATCCCAATGGTTTGACATCTTCTGGTGTCTGGACTACATGTCCAAAAACATTTCGTTTTGCCAGAGAGTTCAATTCATCTTGAAAAGCTTTTTCCCATTTTGGCCAATCAACTCTACGTTGACACTTTTCGATGGATTTTGGCTCAAGCTCTTCATTACTTCTGATTATGTCAAGAGCAACTGCATATGCAAATAAGTTGTCGATAACAGTTTCATTTATGTCCCACCTTTTCTCAGTGTACACACAATTTATCGAAATCTCATGATTTTTAGATATCTGGATCTCTTCAAGAGGTGCTTGAACCTCTTCAGGGGGTATATGAACCTCTTCAGGAAATGCTTGAAACTCTTCAAGATGTGTGAGGACATGTCCCTCTACTCATGGGTCGACCGGCTGGGTTGGGCTCGTGGCACGTTGCTTATTTCGCGTCGAGCGCGCGATCCGGTGGATCACATTATTTCTTTGGCCGCAAGGGAAATTTGGTAAATTACGCCTTGTCGATTTGTTTCACACCCACATGTGCACACACTGACCGTGTTTGTGATAATGTTTGGTTAGAACGGTAAGGTGAACCCCGAATCGAAAGATCTGGGCTTGGGCTTGTGTTCTAGCCCAAGTCTAGCTTTTTGCACCAAAAAAATCGATCTTCTCTTGCTAAGAAGATCGATCCTTTAATGCCAGAAAATCAAGCTGGATCGTCATGAAGGATCGATCTTTTTTTAAAAGATCGATCATTCATAAGTCAGTTCGTCCATCTATAAAACAAATGCGACCTTCTTCTTTAATCTTTTTGAAATCCACCGTTCCTGATCTCAGATCTGGCTGGATTTGGAAGAGGTTGAGGGCGATATTGGCTTGACAGCTGGGATTGAAGGTGTTCTAGTCGAGGTAGGGATCCTACCTACTTGTTTTTTCGGTTTTGTGAGGTTTGAGTTTGGTTGTGTTAGGTTTGAGTAGATCTCTTTACATGCTCGTTAGTTTTTAATACAAATACCAGTTTTGGACTCGTGGTCCTTCGTACTACCAGATCCCAAGGTTTTGTGGGGGGTTTGGTAGAGTTTTCCGACGGTATTTCTCGCCAGCAGATCGCCGGAGAACCCAATGGGATCGATCCTTTTTTAGGAAGGATCGATCATTCTTGAAGCGTCATGCCTAGCCTGTGCATGATTGATCTTCTGCTGGAAGAAGATCGATCTTTTGCTTGGCGGCATGGACGAGGTCTTTGGTCACGAAGGTGATCGATCCTTTTTGGCTTGACAGGGATGGGACTCCCTGTTTGCGAAGAAGATCAATCCCTTCTTGGAAAGGATCGATCCTTTTGGTCATAGGGAGGTGTTTTCGTCAAATTTTACCCGCGGGGCTTTGTATGTGCGGTTTTCGTAACCGCTTAATACCTGGTACATATCTTGAGCATGTTAGCCCCATAATGAGGGGTAGTGGTGAACCGAGAGAGTGACGACTCCCGGGATGTGTAGATAGCATGTTGTATTGTTAGTTGTGTTTGTCGGAGTTGCTTCCCATAGCATGTTGTCTCTTTGTGGACTGGCTGCAGTTGATGGGGTTACCACTGCAGCAGCCCCTTGGTCTGTTTTATTTGTTCACCACCCCGGGCCGGTAGGGTACTGAGCCCAGACCGTGTTTATTTATCATCACATATGTTGCATGCTTATCTGCTTTCCTACGTGTGTTCATAGCATGCATATGATTGTGGATGAGATGAATAAGGTTAGGGCGTGAGGGATCTGTGGTATCACCGTCCCAAGGCTTGGAAGCTCGGATTTAGCCTTAGGACCGAGGCTGTGCAGCTTGGTCCAGGTTTGAATGGTTGTGTTCAGTCGATTTCGAAGATAGGCCTAGATGATTGGAACACTTATTGATCGATGATTTAAAGATCGTGTCGGCCTCGAGCCTGGTTTTGTGGTGTAGTTGGTGTCCGGTTTTCTTGTCTCTTGAGTAGAGGGTATGTCTACTCAGCAGTGTTGTCTTCCCGCCCAGCAGTGTCTTGTTTCTGCTATACTAGGTGTTTCCGGGATTGGCCCAGTTCGTTAGGGTGACCATGGTCGGATACCTAGAGAAACCGATGGGGTTATTGCACCCCTGTATACACCCAGACCTTGCTAGAGGGCGGCACTGTTGCAATTCTCTCTTCCTTCTGTGAATCGTAGTGTAGTTTCCCTGCTGAGCTTAGTTGCTCATTCCTACCCGAGCTGCGTTTGGCACGTGCAGGCGTTAGCTTCTCTTTCGTGGCCCCTACCGGGCAGTTGGTCGACGGTGCGGTGACACCTGGCGGAGTTTGAGGAGTGGTGATCTTCTGTCTTCCGAACCTTGTATATTTAGCCTCCTACGAGAGTGTATAAATGTCTGTAACTAATTTCCCCTCTTCGAGTTTTGTAGACTTGCGCTTTGGATTTGTAATTGTTAAGTTTGTGGTTTCTGTTAATTTTAGATTTGTTAATTGAGGGTGTTGAATGAATGCTTGGAAAACCAGTAGACTAGAGGGAACTCTCGCCAAATTTTCCGCAGTTAGTTAGGTTCCGGTTCGCGCCCCCGGCCCGGTTGGGCTTTCGTCGGTCCGGACGTGAAAGCTTGGTATCAAAGCTTAGGCTGTAGGTCCCAGGGATAGGAATAGGATTCGGTTGAGATTGAGTGTGGGATGGGATAGGTCTATGTCTAGAATATCAGTGCATGCTCCGTTGTGATGTGCTGTGCTTTCGCTTTCTGTTTGTGCTGCTTGTTTTGCGATTTCTGACGAGTGGACGCTCGTTTGTCATCGGTGATTGCGCAGATGTCGGGAGCTCGAGGTTGGCCTTCGGTTGTTGGTTGGGGTGGGGCTCGACTCGTACGACCCGCCCGACCGAGCAGGGAGGTTCCTGTCAGAGCGGTCTGAGGTATGCGGGTTGCACCATCACCAGTGACGGTTTCGGTCGCAATGAGGAGGTCTTTCTCGTCGAGGGGAGGGTCCTCGCTCCTGTTTTGAGGACCTGTCCCTCTACTCCTGAGTCGACCGTCTGGGTCGGGCCCGTGGCTCATTATGAACCCTAAGGGCAATTTGGTAAATTACGCATTGTCGGTTTGTTTCACACCCGCGGGTGTGATGAGTGCATGAAAGTGCACTCTAAATAACCTTAAAACTAGTTTAATTACTGAAATTTTCATCTTTAATTAGTCTCTTTAGTACTATTTTTATACTTCTATGTTGTTTCAAAAAGTTATTTGAAATATACAGGAAGGTGAAGCTAAAGATGCAAAGATATGTCATATTCAACATCAAATCTGTACCTACTTAGAACGAACCAGATAATCTTCTATACATGGTTAGAAAGCTCTTGAAGTCTAGTTTCCAGAGAATTTTACGGTTCATGATTTGGAGTTTCCTCGAGAAAGATATGCTATTTTTATTACGATAGGTGCAGACAAAGCAATTACGGAAGAAGGAGATTGATCTGATGCTCAAAGGATCGATCTCCACCCGA
This sequence comes from Narthecium ossifragum, assembly GCA_963920575.1. Lineage (NCBI taxonomy): Eukaryota > Viridiplantae > Streptophyta > Magnoliopsida > Dioscoreales > Nartheciaceae > Narthecium > Narthecium ossifragum. The sequence continues at coordinate 14,171,168 of OY986969.1, forward strand.
AGAAGAGATCGATCTTCTAAGTGCATTTAATCCTGATAGAGAGCACCACTTGAAAGGATCCATCATCTCACTCGAAAGGATTGATCATTCAAGTGAATTTTTACATGACAGAGAGCACGAATTGCAATGATCAATCATCTCACTCGAAATGATCGATCATCCACGGGATGAGACCAACGAGACAAAAAGAAGATCGATCTTTATCCCAAAGAAGATCGATCTAAGTCGGGGCGAAGCAGGTTGTGAAAATTGAGAAAAGAAAGAAGATCGATCTTTATCCTTAAAAAGATCAATCTCTTATCGGATGACCTGGAAACGAACGGACCAAATTTAATCCAAAGGCTGAAATAAAAGCTAGGGTTTCTTACCAATATTTAAGGAAGTCGTCCAAGACATAGAAAGGGGGGTCGGCCAGCATTATTGGAGGAGTTTTGAAGGCCGGCAAGAGGGGAGAAGACGACACGAAGATCTAGGGTTTTTTTCGTTCTTATCTTTCTTATGAATATCTTGGTTGTTTTATGATGAACATGAGTGGCTAATCCCTTTTCTAAGGAACCGATGTAGCCCTAACTGAATCATTCTATGTTATTGATGAGTCACTAAATATTCGTAATTAGACCCCTTCATTTACCTTTGTTAGGCCTAGAGTGTTTGTATTTAATAGTTTGTTAGTTAATTTTGGGTTTAATCATGATTTGAGAAGAAATACAGGAAATTTGGCTAAAAAGATGAATTTATGTGATAAAGACTGTTTCGTCGTCTGTCAGGAGAATATTCTCTAGATATTCTGTATAAGTCCAAATATTCGGAAACTTTATTACGTGATAGAAGACTTCAAGAGCTACAATGTTCATGTTGGACACTTTACGAGATTCCTGATGGATTGATTCCAGTTTCGAAGAAGATCAAGATACAGAGCTGCTTGAAAACTGGTCCGTCGATGCTCAGGAGAATATTCGCCAAATATTCCACATAAATCCGAATATTATAAACTCTTCAGAATATGATAGAGGACTTCCTAATCTACAACTTTCGTGTTGAGCAAGTTTCAAAATTCGGGCTAGATTGGACCCAGTTACACTTGGAATAGGTCTGCCAGAATTAAATCAGAAAATCCGAGTTGTAGCAGAAGTCCAACTTAGGCCAAACCCTAATTTCGGGAGTTCTCTTATAAATAGGGTTATTCAATCCGGGAATAATCATCTTTTTGTCAATCTTTGGAGGAGGAAGAAGAAGAAGGAGAGGATGTGGATGGTGACAGCTTCCTATTCCAACCCAATGGCGTTCATCCAAAAGATGAGTTGCTAGTTATTGTACTTAGGATTATTCATGAAACCCTAGCATAGTTTTCTATCTTCTTTGGTTTGAATCTTGTATTCTTCTCAAGACATGATCCTATGAATTTGCTTTTTATTGTTAATAGAGTTGAGGGAACAGAGTTCCTTGACGTATTTTCAGTCCAACATGATTTCTGTGATTTCTGTGATTGATTGTAGAGATTCATAGGATAGTTTTCATGTGATTTATGGTTTGCTAGTGAGATAGGCTATGCTAAGGTAGGATAGGTTGTGCCAATGTCATTAGGAGTAGTATAACTTAAAGTAATCGTAGGACCGAAGACAATCTATGCCAAGAATGATAGGCTATGCCGTTAGGAACATAAATCTTATTTTAGGGATTCATGTGAGCTTGTAGCCATATGATCCATAATGTTGAGAGATGAGAACAAGAGGATAACTAGAGAAGATTGAAGGCGAAACTAGGGTGGATTGAGTAATTCCTAAGTCACTTATCCATTGATTCAAATTGATCAACCTTTTATTTCTTTTCTTTATTAGTTAGATAACTCTATTTTATCTTTGATTCTTTTCTTTAGTTTTAGGGTTTTGAGAATTGATTTCAGTTTCCAACGTTTTCCCTGTGGATCGACTCCCGACTTCACCGCTATTCTACCCAGCAGTGTAGTGATTGAATAAGGATTATAAATTTAATATTTGATTGAGTTTGCAACGTTTTAACGACATGTTTGTAAGAGATCAATTTTTGGCGCCGTTGCCGGGGAATTCGACGGTTACTTGGTTGATTTTCTCTTGACTCTTTTTCTTTGCTTAATTCGTTTTTTTATCTTTCTTGTCTTTCCCTTTATTTATTTTACGTTTTTTTAGGAATTCTCTAACAATTTTTCTGATTTTTACAGCTATTAATTTTGTTTTTCTCGGAGTTGGACCTGCAGCCATCGCTAAGAGCGATCGGTCGGACACGGTAGCGACCGATCGGTCGTTTTGCACTTTAGGTCTTCAATTGCTCAATTAGCTTCGTTTTTTTTTTTCAAACTTGCAAAGCTTGCAATCTCTTCTTCCTTTTACAAACTATTCCCTTCTCCAATGGCTCGGCAAATGCAAATTTTCTTGAAGAGAGGTAGGATAAGTGTTCATGGGTTGAATGGTGCGATTATTGCAGGTTAATGCAAGAAAAATGGCTAACGTTAAAGCTCAAAAGGGTGACTAGAGATAGATATAACAAAGGTAGGCTAGAAAAGCTCAAACGTTCCAAAGATGGCCTAAATCATTTCTCTAATGGTGTGCTGCCTAGAATTTCGCCTCGAGAGATTATCAAATAGGTTCTAGAGTTCAGTGAGATCTTGAAAAACTATCTCATTCACATAAATATACTCTAAGCTAAAAAAGTAACTTATTGATCACGGTATTGTGCACAGAATTGTTCAAAGGAATTCAAATAAACCAAGCTAGCACAAGAATTAAGCACAAACCAAGACCAGAATAGCATTTTCCACAACTTGCAATAAGGTAATATCATAGGCTTGTGATCATCAAGAAAAAAAAATTCAGCATCAACACCAACACCACTATCATAACCAAACCAGCAAAAGTCACTCCCCCAAACTTATTTTTCACATTGTCCTCAATGTAAAAGGAAAGAAAAAATGGAATACTAATACTCCCCTTGTAAGAAAGTTGAACGAGTGCCCAGTTGATCATCATTGAACGAGCATTTTGATAACAACAAATTCTTCCTTCTTTTGAACCTGTACCACACAAGCAAAATGAGTGGGTCAGTGCATCATTTATTGAAAACTAAAACAACTAAAACAGAATAAATAAATTTAACAGATGTAGCTTGGGTTGCCTCCCATGAAGCGCTTGTTTAATGTCATTAGCTTGACAACCACATCATCAACCATAGGTAGGATTCTCCAAGTGGTAAGTAACTCCTTTAGGAACTGCATTGCTACCAAAATAAGCCTTCAAACGCTGCCCATTAACCTTGAATGTCCCAGTGGATTCACTCTGCACCTCAATAGCACCATAAGGATAGACTTTTGTTACCGTGAATGGACCGGACCACCTAGATCGAAGCTTGCCCGGGAATAGCTTAAGTCTTGAGTTGAACAGTAACACTTGCTGTCCAATTTCAAAGTTTTTAATCTGAATGTGCTTATCATGCCAATGCTTGGTCTTTTCCTTATAAATCCTAGCATTTTCATAGGAATCCAACCTGAATTCCTCCAACTCACTCAACTGTAAAAACCTTTTTTCTCCTGCAGCTTGCAAGTCCATGTTTAGCTCCTTAACTGCCCAATAGGCCCTATGCTCCAATTCAACTGGTAAGTGACAAGACTTTCCAAAGACAAGTTTGTAAGGAGACATACCCAAGGGTGTCTTGAAAGCTGTCCTATATGCCCAAAGAGCATCATCCAACTTGTTTGCCCAATCCTTCCTTGAACTACTCACTGTTTTCTCTAAAATTTGCTTCAGTTCCCTATTAGCAAGTTCCACTTGCCCATTTGCCTGGGGATGATAAGCAAGCGCCACCTTATGAGTAACCCCATATTTCTTCAACAAGTTCTCAAATGACCGGTTACAAAAATGGGAGCCTCCATCACTAATAATGGCTCTCGGCACACCAAATCTTGAAAATATATTCTTCTTCACAAATCTCATCACCACCCGAGAATCATTTGTCTGGGTTGCAATAGCTTCAACCCACTTGGAAACATAATCCACTGCTACCAAAATATACTGACTGTTGAAGGATGAAGGAAATGGGCCCATGAAATCAATTCCCCATAAATCAAACAATTCAACTTCCAGGATACTCGTCAAGGGCATTTCATTCCTTTTCGAAATACTGCCAACCCTCTGACATCTATCACACATACTCACATATTTCCTAGCATCATGATACATGGTTGGCCAATAAAAACCAGATTGCCATATTTTTGCAACTGTCTTGGAGGTGCTAAAATGTCCACCACACTCCAAGGAATGGCAATGATCAAGGATATCCTTCATCTCATCCTCAGGAACGCATCTTCTAATCATCGCATCTGCACAATGTTTATAAAGAAGTGGTTCCTCCCAAAAGTAATGCTTCACATCAAAGAAAAACCTTTTCTTTTGCTGATAGCTCAAATCAGGGGGAACAATGTCACTTACTAAATAGTTTACCAAATCCGCATACCAAGGAATGGCTGAAACCACCAATAACTGCTCATCTGGAAAACTTTCATTAATGGGAACCTCATCTTCTCTTGACTGCCCTTCTAATCTAGATAAATGATTTGCCACAACATTGTCCATGCCTCTCTTGTCTCGAATTTCAATATCAAATTCTTGAAGGAGCAACACCCATCTAATTAGGCGTGGTTTGGCATCTTTCTTTTGTAGCAAATACTTGATCGCTGAATGGTCTGTGAATACAATCACCTTGGAACTTACAAGATAAGATCGAAACTTGTCAAAAACAAATACAACAGCAAGAAATTCTTTCTCAGTAGTTGCATAATTCAGCTATGCATCATTTAAAACTCTACTAGGATAATATATAACATGCAACTTCCTGTTTTTCCTCTGGCCAAGAACAGCACCCAAAGCAAAATCACTCGCATCACACATTAATTCGAATGGTAAACTTCAATCTGGGGCTGCCATAATTGGTCCTGACATCAGTTCTTGTTTCAACCTGCTAAAAGCATTTAAACAATCCTTATCAAAGTCAAACACCACATCCTTATTTAACAAATTACAAAGAGGTTTAGAGATTTTAGAAAAATCTTTATTGAACCGCCGGTAAAATCCTGCATGACCAAGGAAGCTTCTAAAACCCTTCACGTTGATAGGTGGTGGCAGTTTTTCAATAACCTCTATTTTTGCTCGGTCCATCTCAATACCTCTATCTGAAATTTTGTGGCCTAGCACAATACCTTCCTGCACCATAAAGTGACATTTCTCCCAATTTAAAATCAAATTTGTTTCCTCACAACGCAGCAAAATCTGAGACAAATTGTCCAAGCAGCTATCAAAAGAAGATCCAAAAACCGAAAAATCATCCATGAAAACCTCCATTATTCTTTCAACAAAGTCAGAAAAAATAGCCATCATGCATCTTTGGAATGTAGCAGGTGCATTACACAATCCGAAAGGCATTCTACGAAATGCGAATGTACCATAAGGACAAGTAAATGTTGTCTTTTCTTGGTCTTCAGGGGATATAGGAATTTGATTGTACCCTGAGTAACCATCTAGAAAACAATAATAGTTATACCCAGCAAGTCTCTCTAGCACCTGATCTAGAAAAGGTAAAGGAAAATGATCCTTACGGGTAACACTATTAAGTTTCCTATAATCTATACATACTCGCCACCCAGTTACTGTCCTAGTGGGAATTATTTCATTATTTTCATTATGCACTACAGTCATCCCACCCTTCTTAGGTACCACCTGTACTGGACTAATCCATGAACTATCAGATATAGGATAGATAATTCCGGCATCTAACCATTTAAGAACTTCACCCCTCACCACTTCTTTCATGTTAGGATTTAACCTTCTTTGATTTTCAACAATAGGTTTATGGTCATCCTCCATGAGAATTCTGTGCATACACAGTGAAGGGCTAATTCCTCTAAGATCTGATATAGTCCATCCTATGGCTTTTCTTCTCAATCTCAAAACACGCATCAACTTGTTAATTTCAACATCAGACAAAGAAGAGCTCACAATCACAGGTAAAGTATTATTCGCAGTTAAAAATGCATACCTGAGATGTGACGGTAATGGTTTCAACTCCAAAATTGGTGCTTGCACATTAGAAGGAAGAGGGAGTGGCTTACCTTTACCAAGATCCTCAAAATGATTACCTCTTTGCTTCAACTTTGGACCTGTAGCATCCAATGCACACGCCACTTCTGCAACCTCCATGTTATCATCATTAGTTGTCCCGGCATTCACTAAACAAGTCTCAAGAGGTTCCTTTGTTATTCGATATATAAGAACCTCCTTGGTTGCCTCATCTATTACATCAACTCGACAAATATGGTCAGTAAAAGAAGGATATTTAGTAGCTTGAAACAAATTGAACTCTACCTCTTCTTCACCAACCTTCAAAGTCAACCTACCATTCTTAACATCTATGATAGCTCCAGCCATGGCTAGAAAAGGTCGGCCTAAAATTATAGGGATCTCGGTGTCTTCTTCCATTTCTAACACAATAAAGTCACCTGGTATGATGAACTTTTTTACCTTGATCAGAACATTCTCAAGAATACCGACTGGATACTTCACTGATCGGTCAGCTAGCTGTAATGAAATGGTAGTAGGTTGCAACTCCTTTAATCCAAGCCTCCTAACAACAGATAAAGGCATTAGCGAGACACTAGCACCTAAATCACACAAAGCTTTAGAAAAATTAACATCACCGATAGTACAGGGAATAGAAAAACTCCCTGGGTCTCTCAGCTTTGGTGGAAGCTTATTTTGGATGATGGCACTGCATTCCTCTGTCAAGGCAATGGTCCCGAAGTCCTCCAATTTCCTCTTTTTTGACATGATCTCCTTTAGAAACTTTGTATAAGCAGGAATCTGTGCTAAGGCATCTGCAAAAGGAATATTAATGTGAAGTTGCCTAAACACTTTTAAAAATTTCTCAAACTGTTGATCCATTTTATTCTGCTTAAGTCTTTGAGGAAAGGGAATGGGAGGGATATATGGTTCAACCGGTGGTAATGTAGCTGGTGCATTTACTAAGTCATCGACTTCTTCTCTGACATTCTTGCTCACTTCATACTGATCTTCTTCATCACCATGTATAGGCTCACCACTTACCTGACCAAGCTGCTTACCACTTCTCAAGATAACTGCCTTGCAATGCTCCTTTGGGTTAACCTCTGTTTTACTAGGCAAATTACCTTGTCCACGAGAGTTGATGGAATTGGCTAATTGCCCCAATTGTAACTCTACATTTCTGTTGGAACTCGCCAATTGCTCAACTTTTGCTTCCATCCTCTCAAACCTCTCTGAACTAGCATTGGCTAACTTCTCAATAGCTATCTCCCATGGTTGCTTACCCTCTTGTTGAGGAGGTCTTGGCTGGAAACCAGGAGGAATGAAAGGTTTCGGATTACTGCTCCCTGTATTACCTTGATCTTTCCATGAAAAGTTCGGATGATTCCTCCAACCTTGGTTGTATGTATTGGAATAAGGATTATTTTGGTATTGTTGCATGCTGAAATTAGACACAAATTGAGCCTGTTCTACCTGCATACAATCGGAACTTATATGAGCTCCTCCACAAAATTCACAAGTCATTACAGGGCTAGAAACAGCATTCATATTACCTAACTTTCCACAGATTTTTTCCAAAGAATCAACCTTGGCATTCAACATGTTTATGCCATCTAAATCATACATACCTGGAGCTTTCTTAGACATAGCTCTTTCATTATACCACTGATAATCATTAGAAGCCATTTCATCCAACAAGTCACATGCGTCATCAAACGACTTACCCATTAAGGCACCTCCTGCAGCTGCATCTAAGGTAATCCTAAGTGAAGGTGTTAGTCCATTATAAAAAGTTTGTATAATCAGCCATTCAGGAATACTATGATGTGGACACTTCCTCTGCAACTCCTTAAACCTTTCCCAAGCTTCATATAAAGACTCACTCTCAAACTGAGCAAAACTAGTAATATCAGTTCTAAGTTTAGCAGTTTTACCTGGGGGAAAATACTTGGTTAGAAAACCTTGAGACAAAGTATTCCAAGTGGTGAAAAAGCTAGGTGCCTTGGAATTTAACCTGGCCTTGGCCTTATCTTTTAGAGAGAATGGAAAAAGTCTAAGCCGAATAGCATCATCACTTACCCCATTCATCTTAATTGTGTCACATATTTCCAAGAAATGAGCAATGTGTGCATGTGGGTCTTCAACAGCTCCTCCACCAAATTGGTCTTGCTGCACCATCTGGATTAAACCAGGCTTAATCTCAAAGTTATTAGCATTTACCGCAGGTCTTGCAATGCTAGATTGAGCACCATTGATATTTGGCATAGCATAGTCACGCAACACCCTTTGATTTTCTTCCTCTGCCATATATTCTACTGATTCTTGCTCCAACTCCAACCTTCGTTTTCTCCTTAACGCACGTAAGGTTCTCCCGATTTCTGGATCAAAAAGTTGAATTAGTCGACCAGTGCGTTGCATACAATCAATAAAGAGAAATATATAAAAATAAATTAAACCAAAACACAAAAATAGCCTAGATTAATACAAGAGCAACTTGCATCAATATTGAAAACAATCCTCCCCGGCAACGGCGCCAAAAACTTGATGTTCCCTAGACTCTACCACAAGTGCATGGGTCGTGACAAGTAGAATAGGGCAAAAAGAGTATCGTTTCCACAAGGAGGATGATTCAAGTACCAATGTATCCAATTTCTTATATTATCTAAGCAATCCAAACGAGATATAATCACTGACAAAACTGAACTGAAAGCAAATAAATATTAAATAGAAGAGTATGAAAGGTTTCTAGGATTTGAATTTCATCGATTGAATCTCTTCAATGAATTTTAATCTGGTTGTTGAAAATAGAACTTTGTTAATTATCATGACTGAATTCCCTATTTTTATGTGAAATCCTCTTTCAAGGTATAACTCAAATACCTAAATTAATTCTATGTCTACTTTCGTGATCACAGGAATTAATTTAGATTCATTGGGCTCTTAGGAATCCTTAAACAAAAGTCACCTTGTCATATATTTATTTCTAACATATACTACCAAGGTTTGATGAAACCACGAACTAATGTTAAACTTCAACTTTCGTTACTTCGTTCAACATCTGAAACATACAAGTCATGGCCAGTAACTTGCAAGAAAAAGAAACGATTTCATCAAATTGCAACTAACAAGAATATTCTCAACAACCCAACTCAATTCAAATCAGAAACTCAATGATTTCATCCAAACCCTAGAATAAGAAAACTAGGTATTCATGGTTGAAAAAAAGAAAACCAATGTTTCATTAATACACATCATCAATCAGAACTAGGATGGAGAGAATAGAATGAAAACTCTGATCCTCTTCTTCTGGTCGTCCTCCTCTTTCTCAGCTCGTCCTCTTCTTTCTCTGCTAGTCCTCTTCTTTCTCTGCTGCTCCTCTTCTTTCTCTGCTGCTCCTTTTTCTTTCTCTGCTGCTCCTTTTTTTGGCCGTTCCCTGTTCCTTTCTCTCTGCTCCTCTAGCTGGCCGTCCCCTGTTCTTTCCTCTATTCTCTTCTTTATTCCTCCCAGCCATCTTTCCTAAAGTGTCCACCCTTTCTTCCATTAACCACATACCAATCCCACTAATCAAGGAAAGATCAAATAAACTCCTAATATAACTAGGAAATGTGGTGCTCCCAGCTGGGATCTTCATGAATCAAATCTGAACTTCACAAAATGAATCTCGTCCAACCCAAGTGCAGGTGCAGCAATTCCGAGTCTGATGGCTTCATCAATTTTTCTGTCTTTATTCAGCCTGAATCAGCAAAAACTCCAAACATCAAAGTTGTAGCGCTCTTCCTTAGCTTTCCAACGCATCCTAGATCATCCCAATCAGAGTTTGTATGAAGAAGTTATGTTCAAATTACTAACTGCTGTGCAGAATGTCCAGAATTGCTCAATTAGCTTCGTTTTGCACTTTAGGTCTTCAATTGCATCCAGGCCTAGCCCGAATTCTGCTTCTTCCCATCAGCCAAAGTTCAAATGATTCAATATCTAAATACCTGCAATTATCCAAAAATTCCCAAGAATTAAGTAAATGCAGAAGTCACCTAAAATTCTTGATAAAAGAGCAAGGAATGATGTAAAACACTTGAATCTGACAATCAATCTTAAGAAGATGTGTGGAAATAATTCCCGCATCAATCAGCGACAGTCGTCTCTTGGACCAGCACACTGGTTGTATTTCTTGTCTTTGGTGTGGTTCTTATTTATGTGATCTTGCATGCATGGCTAATTTTTATATGCCACCGGGTGCCATGTCGAATGATGATTTGACTTTTGGTTATGGACCCGCTTACAATAATGACACATATGATTTCTCAAATCCGGCATATAATTCACAGTCATACAATTATAATCCGAATTTTAGAAATCATACATACCCTAATTGGCAATTCGAAGGTTATCAACATCCTAATGTTCAACCATGGAATATAAAAACACCAGTCCAAAATTCTTCATATAGTTTTGAACAACAATATCCTTCATGTTATCTACAGAATATAACTTCAGCTCATTCGATCCAAACCACCTCTGAACCCACTTTGAGTTCCATCCTTCTAGCCATAAATGAAAATTTTAGTGGAATGAGAAGTGACCTAAAAGGTGATATTTCCAAAATACAAAATAATGTGCCGAGAATAGAGAACCAGTGTAATTCTAATACCAAATCCATTGCTAAACTGGAGACACAAATTGGAATATTAGCTTGTATGGTGGATTCATATGATAATTATGTGAATGATTATGTTCCTCCTATGTGTGATGATAATGCTTGTGATGCTTTGCCAGTTCATGATGCTATTGACAATGTTTTACCAGCTGCTAAAAATATTATTTTGCCAACTTTGGATGATATAATTGATGATGTTGATGAATGCTATTCGGTTGTACATTGTGGGCCTTATATGTATTTCGGTCATTCTTATGAAGCAAGTTTTTTTGATGATAGTGATGATGAGGGTTGTTATGCTAAATTATCGGTTGTTCATGATGATAATATGTCTATTTACACTGATCAAAATGAGGATGAGCATATTAGTGAGACTCTCTGTCAGGAACCTCAAGTTGAACTTTTACATGATGCGTTGAATGATGATGATATGCCTATTAGTGATAAACATAATGAGGATGAGAACGTTAGCAATATTCCTTTTCTAGAGCCTCACATTGAGATTCTACCTTTAATATCACCCCCATTAGTTGAACGTTGTAAGCAGGAGAACCTTGTTAAGAGTGAAGACCATGCCTATTCCTATCGTCCATTCATCAAAGATCGTATCAAAATTTCCAGTTCTATGCATATTTTGTTTGCTAAGAACTTCTTTTTATTCTTTGATGAATCATGTCTGCATACCTTCACTATCCTTCGGGCCATGTATTTCTTCATATGGAACCATCGGCCTCCTAAATCTTGTTTCGGAAGCGTCTAGCGAAAGACGTAAAATTACACGCTTGATGGGAGGCAACCCAGTTCTTAAGAGTTTCTATTAATTTTTATGATTTTTCGTGATTTTTATGAGTTTTCCCTTATTTTTCCGAATTTTTCCACAATTTTTTCCCTTTTTCCTATTATTCCGTATTTTCTTTTGGACTGTTCTCTCTCCTCCCCTACTATTCATCGTCCCCGACCTCCTGCTCGTCCCCGAGCCGACGGCCGCCGCCGCCATTATCCACCGTTTGGGCCATGCCGTACCTCCAAATCACCACCAACACCTTCGCCAGCCTTCCCCGTATCCTCCCATGACCTTCTTTGCCATCGATACCCTCTCCTCCGACGCCGGTGAGCTCCCCTGTTTTCTCCGCCACCGCTGATCTCCTCATCCATGGCCGCGCACCGCCGTGTACCGCCTCCAGAAGCTTCCTTCGACCGCCACGACCCTTCCACCACCATCAAAATTCAACATTGCCTCCTGGCTCACCGGCGTCCAGCCACCGCGATCTTCACCCCGCCGGCGACCTTCAATCCAGCGTCTGGGAACCCAATTCTTCAATCAGCCACCGATCCTTCGATCAGACTCCATAAAAGGCATCCTTAGGCTTCCATGATTCCATCCCCACCAGTCCTGTCCTCCGGCGACGAGGTTTCACCGTCGATCCGCCGCCGGCATGTTCTCAGCCTTCCGATTTCCTCCAGTTGCGATCCAGATACTACAAACCTCCGATTTTGAATCCGACGGTTTCGATTTTTAATCAGGACCACACTTAAGTATTCTAGCCTACCCACATGTCTTCTACTACACCCCAGTTTGTTATTTGCTATTTTCATTCAGTTGTAGGACTAGTAGTCTTTAGGAAGGACACATGGTCGAAGTTTACGAGTTGTCTGCGATGTAGTGTTCTACGATCCGAGTCTGTCAGGACCTTTCTCGAGGTTGATTTTTGCACTTATAGTAGTAGATGACTCTATGACTTGACAACTTATGGCCATGGTTCGTCATGGCTTTGGTAGGATTGCGTAGTCTTTGCATGCTTACCCCTCTACTTCCGCTCGACTGCTAGATCTTAGGGACTCTAATGAAAATTAGTACTATTATGGAAATTTTTTGGATGTTTTGGGTGTTGATCATTATTCATACATGATGCTGTGTTGATATGGGATGATGACGAGGATGGTATATCCTTTACTTTTGCCTGTGCATTTTTATTTTCTTTGTGTGATGAATGCTTGTAAAGGATTGATATATTATGAAAATACAAAGGAGGCTCTGCCGAAAATTTCTATGATTCTAATACCTTTTTAGAATTTTATTGTTATATTTGATCTTTTTGGAAAGGTATATATTTCTATGCCAAATTATGGTGGGGAAGGAAATATTTATTCAATGATGGCGGTGCCTAAACTTAAATAGAAAGAGAGAGAAATTTATTTTTGCGGCGTTCATTATGGTTATCTCTACCCTTTATTCCTTGATTTATTTTTATTACTTAGGGTAATTGGGGACAATTACATTTAAGTTGGGGGATAGCATTCATAAATTTCATGCTCATATTTTTTCTGGTAACCAAATATTATACACCCTTGAGTTATGTCATGAGAATGAAATTGGGATATTTATTAATGAAAGATGCTTGATTTAGAGACATATTTTATGATTTATTCTGATCTCATATGTGATATAAAAGATACTTACATTTTTGCTATGCATGACATTAATCTATACTTCAACACTTTTGCCATGAATTAAGGATGACTTGACATATCCTAATGCACATGTTCACTTTCACATGTTGATAAGTTGAGATTAGATTCTAAGCATGATACTATGACAGATTATGATCTTATACCATGTTACATGAGAAGTATGCAATTGAGAAAAAAGAGTTCTATATGCAAAAAGGGTTTCATACTTAGTAACCGGGCAATGTGCCTAACAAGGTGTGTTGTTAGCGTAAAACAGTTGAAATTCCTGGAAAAAAAAGACTAGTTATGATTTGTAGCCTTCATGGTTTGAGTATTAGAGTCTGAAGAGTCTTCTACACTTAGTGCCCTAAAACCGCCTGGTTTGGGAGTCACTGGCTTGAACCTCGTTACATGGACCATGAAGAAAGCTTAAGAAATCATAACATTGCACATGTCATATATGAAAAAAAAATGAAAAAAAATGATTGCAAAGTGGTGAATGGAAATATGTACTTGGCCAAGTTCGTATTCTTGAATGGTTGAACTATTTGGATATAATTGATACTCTGAAGCATGTGGAACCCTATTCACACACAGGAGTGTTAAAGTTATTCTTAATTGTGGTTAAATATGTTGAAGTGTTGGAAATGTGTTTGGCATACATTGATTTGCTATTGTTTTATCTTGCTATGGGTAGAAGAATACATTCATGGATATGATTTCTATTTCATGCATTGGAGTTGATGAGTATTGATTTTTAATGATATATTCAATGGTTGTATATAGATGTTTGTGGGTGTCATCCCTGAAAACCCTCAGGAGACTATAACTCCTCCACTGGGGTAACCCAGGGGTTTAAAGGCTTGTTGCACATGCTAAGTGTAATCGTGAGACCTACGAAAGTCGCTAGTTAGATTTATTGCTTTCTTTTCTTTGCTCGAGGACTAGCAAAGTGTAAGTTGGGGGGTGTTATGAGTCACTAAATATTCATAATTAGAGCCCTTAATTTACCTTTGTTAGGTCTAGAGTGTTTGTATTTAATAGTTTGTTAGTTGATTTCAGGTTTAATCATGATTTGAGAAGAAATACAGGAAATTCGGCTAAAAAGATGAATTTATGTGATAAAGACTGTTTCGTCGTCTGTCAGGAAAATATTCTCTAGATATTCTGTATAAGTCCAACTATTCTGGAAATTTATTATGTGATAGAATACTTCAAGAGCTACAATGTTCATGTTGGACGCTTTACGAGGTTCCTGATGGATTGATTCCAGTTTCGAAGAAGATCAAGATACAGAGCTGCTTGAAAACTGGTCCGTCGATGCTCAGGAGAATATTCGCCAAATATTTCACATAATTCCGAATATTATAAACTCTTCAGGATATGATAGAGGACTTCCTAATCTATGACTTTCGTGTTGAGCAAGTTTCCAAATTCTGGCTAGATTGGACCCAGTTACGCTTGGAATAGGTCTGCCAGAATTAAATCAGGAAATCCGAGTTGTAGTAGAAGTCCAACTTAATCCAAACCCTAATTTCGGGAGTTCTCTTATAAATAGGGTTATTCAATCCGGGAATAATCATCTTTTTGTCAATCTTTGGAGGAGGAAGAAGAAGAAGGAGATGATGTGGATGGTGACAGCTTCCTATTCCAACCCAATGGCGTTCATCCAAAAGATGAGTTGCTAGTTATTGTACTTGGGATTATTCATGAAACCCTAGCACAGTTTTCTATCTTCTTTGGTTTGAATCTTGTATTCTTCTCAAGACATGATCCTATGAATTTGTTTTTTTATTGTTAATAGAGGTGAGGGAACAGAGTTCTTTGACGTATTTTCAGTCCTACATGATTTCTGTGATTGATTGTAGAGATTCATAGGATGGTTTTCATGTGATTTATGGTTTGCTAGTGAGATAGGCTATGCTAAGCTAGGATAGGTTGTGCCAACGTCATTAGGAGTAGTATAACTTAAAGTAATCGTAGGACCGAAGACAATCTATGCCAAGAAAGATAGGTTATGCCGTTAGAAACATAAATCTTATTTTAGGGATTCATGTGAGCTTGTAGCCATATGATCCATAATGTTCAGAGAAGAGAACAAGAGGATAACTAGAGAAGAGTGAAGGCGAAACTAGGGTGGATTGAGTAATTCCTAAGTCACTTATCCATTGATTCAAATTGATCAACCTTTTATTTCTTTTCTTTATTAGTTAGATAACTCTTGTCGTGCCCCGACCCGCAGACCCCAGACCGGGCCGGGACACGAGGGGGAAGAACCTACAACTACTAGCCTCAACTGGCGGAAAGAGTTGAGACTAATGCACAGCTGGCGGAAAACAGCTGACAACAGCACAAGGCGGAAGCAAACTCAACAACATCTATTAACATCTATTACAATACAGGTATAATAGAGTTAAACAAGAGTTCTAGTACAACAAGGTTTTACAAGGGATCAACAACAGTCCCCAAAAAGAAGCTACAACACCCACCGGGGTCTCCACAAAAGCACAAATGAAACCATCCTGACCCTCAGACATGGTCAGGAGCTGGCGCGCCACCACGAGACAGCCGACGGGGAAGCACCTGAGAGGAGCTGGGACCCGCACCTGCAAACAACACAGTCCAGGTAGGAATGAGCAACAGCTCAGCAGGGTCCTACTCTACCACTCTCGCTAAGAAGGCAAACCCAACGAACCAACTCTGAAGCCAAGTACTGAGGCTTGCCAAGGATCCCATAAATCCCGTCAATAACCTGAAGAACTCCTGTCCCAAGTACGCCCCTCCGACAACCACTGCTCAGAGGTGGACGACTCCGACAATCCCTGACACAGGGTGGACATGACGGTACTGGTAGGACACCCTTCTCCAAGCGGGATCTTCACACTTGGCGGAACGACCGTGGTTAAGACTATCATCTCTCAGTACTCCAAGCGGCAGAGCCAACACGACCCCTAACCCCCAACCAAAGACTAAGCCTAGCCAGGGAGTCCATCGATCCCATCGATGTTTCCCTCCCCAAGGTTTCCTGTCCAATGTACGTCCCTCCGATAGCCACTGCTCGAGGACTGGACTACCTCCGACGGTCCTTGACACAGGGTGGGCCAGACGATACCTGTAGGACACCCTTACCGGGTAACGGCATTCAGCACTTAGCCTTAGATCACTGGAGTCCACGGGTCAACCCCACCCAGTCTAACCTAGCATGTCTAATGCACAGGAAGCAAGGCAGGATATGAATAAAGCAGTAACAGGCAACACAACAAAGGCACACCTTCGGCCCATTTATTCTAAGCACTTCCGAGGGTCATGACTCCTTCGGTTCACCACAAAGCGGTAAAAGGGCATAACCCATGGCCCACTTGTACTAAGCATTCCCGAGGGTTCATTACTCCCTCGGTTAACCACAAAACAGTGAACAATAAGCATGATGAACAACGTAGTAAGCCCCTAGGGCAGAACCGTCGAAAACCACTTACATGCGAAGCCCCGCGGGCAAAACCCTTGAAAACCCTCTCTGCTACTGAAGGATCAATCCTTTCAGAAGGAAGGATCGATCACCTAAGTAACAGTGAGCTTCCCTCACTGTCGGGACAAAAGAGATCGATCCTTCCTCCCAGGAAGATCGATCTTTCTCGAGACAGAGGGCGCCCTTCTAGTCGCACCAAGGAAGATCGATCCTTCCTCCCAGGAAGATCGATCTTTCTTGGGACGAAGGGTAACCATGCTAAACCCCAGGACCCAGGATCGATCCTCTCCCATAAGAAGATCGATCCTTCGCCGGGCGCAGCAAGCCAACACAGAGGGACCGATCCTTCCTCCCTGGAGGATCGATCCTGATGGGTTCCGGCGTACTTCCGGCTGGGAAAACCGCCGGAAGATACAACCAAACCTCACCAAACCTGGTGGGCTGGTAGATCTAAGAACCCCGAAGCTACTCATGGCTTCAAAACCAGAAAACATCAACTCTACAAGGAGATCTAAGCAAAACAAAACCCGGATTTCAAAACCCTTCAAAAATAGCCGGAGTCTTTGAGTGAGAACCCTACCTCCACAAAGCTGCTTTGATCCACCTAGCCTAAGATCTTCTTCACGTCGTCACAGTTCCAACGAGCCTTCAAGCTCCGAGAACGGTGGCCGGAGGAGGGAGAACGGAGGAGGAAAAGGGGATGCCGGTACAGGGGAAGAAGAACAGAGCCGGGAGAGGAAGAGGGAAGAAGAGAAAGAAAGGAAGGAGGAGGGGAAGGGATAAGGCCGGGGAAAGCCGGCGAAGGCGAGGGAAAGGCGAAGGAAGGGAGCAAAAGTCTCCCCTCCCCTGACAGGGGAAGCGACGGCCACCGTCGTGGCCGTCCTTCGAACTCCATCGCCAACGACTTCCAGGGCAGGTAGGATCGATCCTCCTCGACCAAAGGATCGATCCTCTCTGCCCAGAAGGGCCAACTTGGGCTGGAAAACGGGCCCAAGCCCAGAACTCCCGAACCTGGTTCCACCTAACCTTTCTAACAAACACAAGCACCAAACAAGGTCTGTGTGTGCACACCCAGTGTGAAACGACCGCCAAGGCGCAATTTCCAAAATTGCCTTTGGGGTCACAACAAGCCAAAAGGAAAAAGAGGGTCAGGTCCTCACAACTCTATTCTATCTTTGATTCTTTTCTTTAGTTTTAGGGTTTTGAGAATTGATTTCAGTTTCCATCGTTTTCCCTGTGGATCGACTCTCGACTTCACTGCTATTCTACCTAGTAGTGTAGTTAATGAATAAGGATTATAAATTTAATATTTGATTGAGTTTGCAACGTTTTAACGACACGTTTGTAAGCGATCAGTTATTGAATTAATGTTTTAATCAATTTATATTCCTTGTTCCATTCTTTATTATAATTGTGATCTTCATGCTTTTACTTGGTCACTAGAAGTACTGTGGATTGTTTTATGCGAGATTAGGCGATGGTTCATTCTCTATTTTTGCACGATCTATGAATGCATGAGTTTATGTGAATGCCGGGTTCAAGCTAAGACAACTGTTGGTTCATAATTGTTCTTCAGAGCTTAATGGCTTCTTGATTAACACTTAGTTATGGGTTCATTAGCTAGGGTTAATTGAGGGTACTTGGTGAAGACCACGATCGAACGGATCATCGTACCGAAAGAACGAACCCTTGGAATTAAATTGAGATTTTGTTGATTCAATGCATAGAATGAGGATGTTATGGTGAAATCCGAACATTAGTATTCATCCATTATATTTCTATTGCTTTCTTATTTCGTTATTAAGTCTTCTATTCTCAATACTTCATATTTCTTCCTTTACCTTCCTTATTTTCTTTCTTCTATGTTCTTTAGTGATTTATTCTAATAATTTCTACAAATCTTTGTGGGTATGATACTCATCTTGCTGCTATACTGACCACATCGATTCGTATACTTGCGAGATATAAAATTTATTCATCAAGTTTTTTGCGCCGTTGCAAGGGATTTGATTAGAGTTTATTAGTAGTGAATGCAAGGTCGCCGATCATGGACAGAAAAGTTGTTGCCCATGAACGATAATGTAGATCAAATTGAGAGTAAGAAGGGATCTAACAAAGACAGTTTCTCCACATCCAATCTAGGAGTTCAAGAAGAAGAACAAGAGGAGATGGAGCTTAATAACAATGCACGTCCTTTGGAGGAGTACGCGAGGCCAACTATTTCTACCTCACCTTCATGCATCGCGTTACCCGCAGAGGCTAGGAATTATGAACTTAAAAATCTACATTTTTCTATGCTTCATGAATTTCATGGTTTACCTTCTGAAGATGCACTGACTTTTGTGAAATATTATTATACTACTATTCAGACTTTTCCTCTATGTAACATTACTGAAGATCAACAGAGGATGCGATGTTTTCCTTATATCCTGATGGATAAAGCTAAGAGATGGCTGATCTCATTGCCTCCAGGATCACTCACTAATTGGGATTTAATTTATAACAAGTTTGTGAGCAAATTTTATTCCCATGCCATTACTACCAACTTGAGGAGGCAAATTTCAAATTTTCAGCAAGCTGATGGAGAACCATTCCATAAAGCATGGGATAGATTTAAAATGCTTTTGTTGCAATGTCCCCATCATAACTACTCTTTAGAAAATCAGATGCAATATTTTTATGATGGACTAAATCTTTCTTGTCAGACTACGACAGATAATGCTGCAGGTGGAGCGATGTTCAAAAAGACACCACCAGAGGCATATGAAATTTATGAGATGTTAGGATCCAACTCGCAGCAGAGAGACACAAGGAATAAGGCGAGAGGTATCAATGAGCTTAACCAGAATGATGACATGGCAAGGCAGATTGCAGCACTCAACAAGAAGATGGACGCGATGATGTCCACACAAGCAAAACCGGTTGAGGTTTGTTCAATTTGCAATATTATTGATCATAAGTTTGATTCATATCCTTCTGGTAGTGAATTTCCTGAATATGTGGAAGAACAAGCTAGTTTGATGAATGCTTATAACCTGAGACCTAGATTTGATCCGTATGCAAATACTTACAATCCTGGTTGGAGGGAGCATCGGAATTTTTCATGGAAAAATACTGCTAATGCTAGTATGCCTTCTGGTAATCAGTCTAACCCACCTGTTAAGTCGTCTTTGGAAGCGATTATGTTAGCTTTTATGCAGAAAATAGGCTCAAAGATGGAACGACAGGATTCGACAATTATTCAACATGAAGCAAAACATTGAAGAATGCGGCAAGATCCATTGGAAAGTTAGAAGTTCAAGCATGACAGCTTGCAGATGTTGTACGAGCCCATGTTCTAGGCAAATTTCCAAGCCACCCTGAGCAAGCGAAAACAATTACAGTTCTTAGTTCAGGTAAGATTATTGATAATAAGATCAATGATGAAGTTACTGATGAGTGTAGTGATGATAAAATTGAGGAAGTCGAGAGGGAGGAGCGCTCGGAAAGGCCACCGAAGGCCATATCTGCTTTGGAGAATGAAAAGAGAGGAATTTTAGATCCTGAGGTTTATGACAGCAATCCTCCACCATATGTGTTACCAGTTCCTTTTCCAGGGCGCTTGAAGAAAGCCAAAATTGATAAATCAAATTCTGAAATTTATGATATTTTATCTAAAGTTAACGTGAACTTGCCATTGCTTGATATGATTAGGAACATGCCCGCCTTTCGAAAGTTCTTCAAGGAATTAAGTACGTATAAGCGTAAGTATGAGCCACATGAAAAGGTAATGGTTTCAGAGACGATAAGCGCAGTACTACAAAGGAAGCTTCTACCCAAGCTTAAGGATCCAGAGAGTTTTAACATTAGTATTACAGTTGGTGATACAAAAATAGGTGAGGCAATGTTTGATTTAGGAGCCAGTATTAATTTGATGCCTTACTATGTTTATCTTTAGTTAGGTGTGGGTGAATTAAAATCTACTACGATGTCTCTACAACTTGCAGATCGTTCAATTAAATATCCATTAGGCATTGTAGAAGACATCTTAGTACAAGTTGATAAATTAATTATCCTTGCTGATTTTGTGATATTGGATATGGATGATGCACCATTGCATGATAGAAACTGATTTTTCTTGGACATCCATTTATGGCTACAACAAAGACTATAATTAATGTGCATGATGACAAGCTAAGCAAGACAGTCTTAGGTGAAACGATTGAATTTAAAGTGTTTGATTCTATGTCATATCCCTCAAATTATTTTGATTGTTTCTCAATAGATGTATTAGATTCAATGGTGCTTTCTAATTTCAGACAGGAGCAAGTTAAGACATGCTAGACACCTCTCATTTTAAAATGGTTTCATCAATAGTATCTCGGTTAGACATGCTAGACACCTCTCATTTTAAAATGGTTTCATCAATAGTATCTCCACCTAAGCTTGAGTTAAAACCTCTTCCTTTTAATCTGAAATATGCATATCTTGGTGAGAATGAAACCCTACCTGTGATTATTGCTTATGACATTACTCCATTGGAAGAGGAAAAATTATTGAGAGTTCTTAGGTAGCAAAAAACTGCAATAGGCTGGACAATTGCAGATATTAAAGGAGTGAGTCATACTATGTGCATGCATCGTATTATATTGGAAGAGGACGCCAAGCCTATAAGTGACACCCAGTGTCACCTTAATCCAAATATGAAGGAAGTTGTTCAAGCAGAGGTTCTTAAATTTGATGTTGGTGTTATATATCCTATTTCTGACAGCAATTGGGTAAGTTCAGTTAATGTAGTTCCTAAGAAATCAGGAATAACAGTTGTAAAGAATGAGAACAATGAGCTTATACCTACGAGGATGACAACTGAATGGCGTGTCTGCATTGATTATCGCAAGCTTAATGCATTGACTAAAACGGACCACTTTCCCTTACATTTTATTGATCAAATACTTGAACGTTTAGCTGGCCACACATTTTATTATTTTCTTGATGGATTTTCAGGTTATAATCAAATAGCCATCGCCCCTGAGGACCAAGAGAAGACAACATTCACCTTCCCCTTTGGAACATTTGCATATAGACGGATGCCATTTGGATTATGTAACGCACCCACTACTTTTCAAAGATGTATGATATCGATTTTTTCCGACATGATAGAAATGTTGGTCGAGGTATTTATGGATGATTTTTCTGTCTTTGAAAATTCTTTTGATAATTTCCTTGAACATCTAACATTGGTGCTTAAGAGATGTGAGGAGACTAATTTGACATTGAGCTGGGAGAAGAGTCACTTCATGGTAAGGCATGGTATTGTTTTGGGACATGCTATCTATAGTAAAGGTATTGAAATTGACAGGGCAAAAATAGATTTGATTAAAAAATTGTCGCCCCTACTTCTGTAAAGAGTGTGCGACGTTTTTTGGGCCATGCATGATTTTATCGCAGATTCATTAGAGATTTTTCTAAGATTACACGACCTCTATGTGATTTATTGGCCAAGGATGCTGAGTTTAAGTTTAGTAAAGCCTGTCTTGATGCTTTCAATGCTTTAAAAGAGAAATTGATTACTGCACCTATTATTATGCCTCCTGATTGGTCGTTGCCCTTTGAGATAATGTGTGATGCGTCTGATTATGCTATAGGGGTTGTGCTATGACAAAGGGTAAATAAGGTTTCTCATGTTATTTATTATGCAAGTCGTACCCTCAATAATGCTCAAATCAATTATTCAACCCCTGAGAAAGAATTACTTGCTATTGTTTTTGCATTAGAGAAATTTCGCTCTTATTTGATTGTATCTAAAGTTATTATTTATTCAGATCATACAACATTAAAATATCTACTTACCAAAAAGGATACCAAAACAAGGTTAATAAGGTGGATCCTGCTGCTGTAAGAGTTTGATTTGGAAATAAGGGACAAGAAAGGGAGCGACAATGTAGTGGCATATCACTTGTCACGATTGGAGCACATGGGCGGCCCTAAGGATGTACAACCCATTCAAGAATGTTTTCCCGATGAACAACTATTTTCTGTGAATGGTAAAGAGCCCCGGTATGCATATATTGTTAACTATTTAGCTAGTTTTGTTCTGTGTGCTGATTTAACTTCACAAGAAAAGAAATGATTTTTGTCTACAGTTAGATATTACTTTTGGGATGACCCTTATTTATTTAAACACTGTCCTGATCAAATAATAAGGCGTTGTGTTCCAGAATATGAGCATAATGAAATATTAAAATTTCGTCATGAATTAACTTGTGGAGAACACTTTGGAGGTAAAAAAACTGCTTTTAAAGTTCTTCAATCTGGTTTCTTCTGGCCTACCTTATTCAAAGATGAGTTTAATTTTGTTGCTAAGTGTGACAGATGTCAAAGATCTGGGAACATAAGCAAAAGGAATGAGATGGCTCTTACAAATAATCTAGTGGTGGAATTGTTCGATGCTTGGGGCATAGACTTTATGGGACCGTTTCCTCTATCATATGGGTATACTTATATTCTTGTTGCAGTGGATTACGTATCTTAGTGGATTGAAGCAATTGCAACCAGGAACAATAATAGCAAGACCGTGGTGAGTTTCTTGAAAGATATGATTTTTACAAGGTTTGAAACACCTCGAGCGATTATAAGTGATGGAGGGACACACTTTTGCAATAAAGCATTTGATTCCTTGTTAAAGAAGTACAACATCACCCATTGGGTAGCAACCCCGTACCACCCTCAAACATCGAGACAAATTGAGGTGATCAATAGGCAAATTAAGACGATCTTGAAGCGAGTTGTAGGCACTAGAAGGAAGGATTGAGCGGCGAAATTGAATGATGTTCTTTGCGCTTATGGCACTGCATATAAGACTCCTATTGGTATGAGCCCTTACTGAATTGTGTTTGGCAAAGCATGCCACCTACCAGTTGAATTGGAGTATAGGGCCTATTGGGCGATAAAGCAGCTGAATTTTGATATGAGGGAAGCTTGGGACAGGAGGAAGATGCAATTGAACGAATTGGATGAGTTGCGGAATGAAGCGTACGAGAACGCTAAAATCTACAAAGAAAGGACCAAGCTCTATCACGACAAAGCAATACAACGGAAGGAGTTCACTCCAGGTATGAAAATTTTACTTTATAACTCACGAATGAAATTCTTTCCCGGTAAATTAATGTCAAGATGGACGGGCCCTTTCAGAGTGACACAAGTATCTCCTCATGGTGCTGTTGAAATTGAGAATGAAAGGAATGGGAGCAAATTCAAAGTCAATGGGCACCGTTTGAAATTATATTTGGAAGGATATTCAAAAGTGGTGGACACAGTGAATTTTGTTGAACCTTAAGGTTTTGCAGTACGTCTTGCCTAGACGTTAAATAAAGTGCTGGGTGGGAGGCAACCCTCCAAGGTAATCTATTTTTAAGTTTCGGTTTTCAGTTTTTAGTTTTATGTTTCTCTTTTGTTTTTCTTTTAGGTTTTCAACCACCCTGATGATCCTTGAGGAGATGTTCGCTTACTCTATCAGGTGGTCTCTTTCCTATTTAAACTATCTTGTATCTCCTTTGCATGGAATTTTTTTTAACCACCTCCTACATATGTTATTGCTTCGGATGCACACATTGAGGATAATGTTCATTTCAGATTGGGGGGTGTAGACATTCATGACCCTATTCATACTACCTTGTGGGTTTAATAGTGTTAAATTGTACATGAGTTGAAATGTTTATGCTTGTTATACATGTTGCTTTCACATGGATTGACCTATACATTGATTGCATGCGTGATACCCTGAAGGTAGAACATCATGTGATTCACACACGAACACTTAATGTGCGGTGACAATTATACTCACCAGAGGAATGAGAATGCTATTGTATTCTGGACCATAATTTCAACTTTAGCTAGTATGTTGAGTATTGTATGCAGACAAAAAAGAAAAAAAAATTCTGGAGCTTGATCAAGCTGTGCCTAAACAACTATTAGGTGATCTACTGAGTAACCGGGTGTTCTTGTCTCAAGAAACGGGGAGCTTGCATAAAAAGGTAGAACTATTGATAGCTAAAAAAAACTATTATGTGTTTTGCTAAGTAACCGGGTCTCTGCGCCTCAAGAAGCGGAGAGTGCTCGCGTAAAAATGCAAAGTGTCTGATAGTTCAAAAAGAAAAGAAAAGAAAAGAAAAGGCACGTTGTAGTTTAAATGCCAGGGTTGGATGATTGGTCTGGAAGATAGTGGTGTGTTTAGACTAATGGTGGGTAGAAGTTGGTTCTGTATGTACTCTTTATTTGTCACGTCACATGTGTTCGTCTGGATGGTGATTAGCACGTTTGAAGTGTAGAAGTTAATTTCATGTGTTAGTAGCATGTGTATGAGGATAGGAAGTTTTCGTACTTTGTGCTATATAGAACACGATTGACCTGGTATGGTAGAACCCTTATTATGCATGTCTACAACCTTGGACCATTAGTGTGCTTAATTATAATTTTATGCGCTTAAAATTGCTAGAGACTAGCAATAAGCTGGTTGGGGGGTGTGATGAGTGCATAAAAGTGCAATCTGAATAACCTTATAACTAGTTTAATTACTGGATTTTTCATCCTTAATTAGACTCTTTAGTACTGTTTTTATACTTATATGTTGCTTCACAAAGTTATTTGGAATATGCAGGAAAGTAGAGCTAAAGAAGCAAAAATATGTCATATTCAACATCAAATCTGTACCTGCTCAGAACGAACCAGATAATCATCTATACATGGTTGGAAAGCTCTTGAAGTCTAGTTTCCGGAGAATTTTACGGTTCGTGATTTGGAGTTTCTTAGAGGAAGATATGCTATTTTTAGTACGATAGGTGCAAACAAAGCAGTTACGGAAGAAGGAGATTGGTCTGATTCTCAAAGGATCGATCTCCACCCGAAGAAGAGATCGATATTCTAAGTGCATTTAATCCTGATAGAGAGCACCACTTGAAAGGATCGATCGTCTCACTCGAAGTGATCGATCATTTAAGTGAATTTTTACATGACACAGAGCACGAATTGCAATGATCGATCATCTCACTAGAAATGATCGATCATCTACGGGACGAGACCAACGAGACAAAAGAAGATCGATCTTTATCCCAAAGAAGATCGATCTTAGTCGGGGCGAAGCAGGTTACGAAAATTGAGAAAGGAAAGAAGATCGATTTTTATCCTTAAAAAGATCAATCTCTTATCGGACGACCTGAAAACGAACAGACCAAATTTAATCCAAAGGCTGAAATAAAAGCTAGGGTTTCTTACCAATATTTAAGGAAGTCATCCAAGACATAGAAAGGGGGGTCTACCAGCACTATTGGAGGAGTTTTGAAGGCCAAAAAGAGAGGAGAAGACTGCACGAAGATCTAGGGTTTTTTTCTTTCTTATCTTTCTTATGAATATATTGGTTGTTTTTATGATGAACATGAGTGGCTAATCCGTTTGCTAAGGAACCGATGTAGCCCTAACTGAATCATTCTATGTTATTGAATTAATGTTTTAATCAATTTATATTCCTTGTTGCATTCATTATTATAATTGTGATCTTCATGCTTTTACTTGTTCACTAGAAGTACTGTAGATTGTTTTATGCGAGATTAGGCGATGGTTCATTCCCAATTTTTGCACGATCTATGAATGCATGAGTTTATGTCAAGGCCGGATTCAAGCTAAGACAACTCTTGGTTCATAATTGTTCTTCAGAGCTTAATGGGTTCTTTATTAATACTTAGTTATGGGTTCATTAGCAAGGGTTAATTGAGGGTACTTGGTGAAGACCGTGATCGAACGGATCATCATACCGGAAGAACGAGCCCTTGGAATTAAATTGAGATTTTTTTGATTCAATGCATAGAATGAGGATGTTATGGTGAAATCGGAACCTTAGTATTCATCCATTATATTTCTATTGCTTTCTTATTTCGTTATTATGTCTTCTATTCTCAATACTTCATATTTCTTCCTTTACCTTCCTTATTTTCTTTGTTCTATGTTCTTTAGTGTTTACTCTAATAATCTCTACAAATCTTTGTGGGTACGATACTCGTCTTGCTGCTATACTGATCACACCGATTCGTATACTTGCGAGATATAGAATTTATTTACCAGGGTGCACACATTGACCGTGTTTGTGTTAGTGTTTGATTAGAATGGTTAGGTGGACCTGGGATGGGAAGATCCGAGTTTGGGCTTGTGTTTTAGCCCAAGTTTGACTTTCTGGGTGAAGGAGATCGATCTTCCCTTGCTAAGGGATCGATTTTCTTGTGCCAGAAAGTTCAGGCGGTGGGTTTTCGAGTGGACGGCCGCCGTTGGCCGTCGCTCTCCACTGTCAGAGGGTCAGAAGAAAAGTCTTCTCTCCTCTCCCTTATCCTCTTCTTCTTCCTCTCTTCCCTGGCTTCTTCCTCCTCCTTCCTCCTTCTTCCTCTTTCTTCTTCTTCTTCCTTCTTCTTTCCCGCGGCCCTATTTCCGCTGTTTCCGGCAGCCACCTTCTTCCCCTCCGTTCTCCCTCCTCCGGCCATCATTTTGAGTGCTTGAGGGCTCGTTGGATTCGTGGCAGTGAGAGAAAGATCTTTGGCTTGGTTTGAAGCCTGTTTCGTGCTCGTATAGCGGGGATTCAGCCGAGTTTTGCTCAGTCCGGTAGGTTTCTTCCTACGTGGGCTAATATGGGTTTTCTCTTAATCTAGCTGGTAAATCTAGGTGTTCTTGGTATTGTTGTGTGCATCTTGGTTAGCCTAATTACAGTTTTAAGTTTCATAAGATTTGATTGAGATTTTAGTAGGATTTTAGCATGTTTAAACTCGGATTTTTTTTATTTCTCTGTTATTGAAGAAGAGCCGATTTCCGGGTTATTTTTCGGTCTGTACATGCATGATCTTGATTTATCATGAGCATGAGAGTTGGAGATCTTTGGATCTACTCTCAGTTGCAACTGGTTTTATAATTTTCTGATTTCCTTATGAATTGTTATAACTTTCGTACGGATGGGCTGCGTTGCAGCAATTAAAGGTAATTAGTGAATTTAATGGTTTTGATTAGCGTTTTTCCGGTAATCGAGCCGTCGGATGTTTCCCGGGTTTGGATATGTTGATCCCAATATGTTTTCCTGCGTTTTCCTAAGTTGGATCTTGAGTCCGACGTCGTTTGGATGTCGGATTGATGAAGTTGCTTAGCCTCTAATTAGGCGATCTTGATGATTTAAATAATATTATATGTTCAAAACATATATAATATTATATGTTCATCTGAGTTTTTGGGGTTGCTTCCCGTTGCAGGGGTTCGTGGTTGAAGGTCGTGGTACCGTCACGATACCAGGACCTGTTGTGGATTGGCTGGCAGCGGTCGGTGATATCGCTGCAGTAGTCCAGTTAGATCCGGTTGTTATTTTATCATCTTGTTGCATGCTTACTTCTTACCTGCGCATGATCATAGCATGCATTTTGATTGTGCATTAGATGCATAAGGATAGGGCGTGGGCGATGGGTTGATCACTGATCTTAGGCTTTCGGGTAGCTCGGATCTAACTCTAGGACCGTGGCGGGTAGCGTGGTCCAGGATCAGATGGTAGTATTCATTCGATATTGATGATAGGCTTAGATTACTTGAATACATCGATGATTTTAGAGGTCCTGTCGGGCTCGAACCAGGTGCTGAGGGTGTAGCCGGTGTCGTCGTTTCATCCTTTGGGCAGAGAGTGTGCCTGCCCGACAGAGACTTGTCCTGCCCAGCAGTGTCTTCCACTTGTTGTACTAGGTGTTTCCGGGATGGGCGCAGTTCGTTAGGGTCACCATGTGGTGTGCTGTCGCAGGCACTCAAAAATAAATCCAATACTCTTCAAAACAAATGTAGTAGTGCGAGTACGAGTCGATCCCACGAAGAGTGTTCAGTCTAGTTTTGTGCTTAGTGAACAAAGATAGGGGGGGTTTTTAAACGTGAGGAAAAACAATAAAGAAATAATCTAAATAAAAGAAACAAGTTGAATCAAGAGAACAAACCTTGGTCTGAGTCAACATCCACCATCGGAATCCACCATCGGAATTAAACTCGAATCTCTCCTCAATCATAGTTAATTAGAAACAAGCGATCTAATCAACCCTAACTACTAGACAACCTAAGACAAGCGCTGTAGATTTAATCTAGTAGCAGCATTAAGAATAGGGAGATTGATGAAGCTAAACAACACAAGCACAAGCGGTTGCATTTAATCTAGTTGAATATTCTTCCTAAGATCTAACAAAATCTGATCAGCAGTAAATTATTAGATCCTAGTTGCTTCGCAGATTAGAGGGATCAAACAATTCCGGATTTGATATCCAACCTAGCAGTAGATCGCCATGAATAATAAACTAGTAGCGCTCCTAGCAATTAGACAAGACAATCATGAAGATAAACACAGAAGAACATTCAATACTCATCTATAAACTGAACAATAAAAATAAATTAGATCTCACAGTCTTATTGATTCCGAGGTTTCAGTCTCCTCGACCAAAGATCAAGATTTAGCCACGCAGGGCCATCGAGAACAATCCCCAAAAGATTCCAATAAACTAGATAAAACCTAGAAAAAATATAAAGGAGGAGAAAGAGCAGCGAAAAGTGTCCAAGAATCCCCCCTCAAACCCTAGAAAGAGTCCTATTTATAGCCTCAATTGTATCCACCCTCGGATTAGATCACAATCGTTGATTTTTGTTACTGGGAAAGTCCGATCGATCGGACCTTGGATGCTGGATCGATCGGCCTCATTAAACTCTTCAACTTGTAGTCACGCCCGAGTTCGATCGATCGGACTGAGGGAGTCGGATCGATCGACTTCGTAAAAATTCTTCATCTCTGGCTCTTCCCGAGTTCGATCGATGGTCCGATCGATCGAATTTGGTTCCTCTAAAAAGCATACGCTCTGTCAACTTTAATTCCCAAGTCCGATCGATCGAACTTTAAGTGCTGGATCGATTGGAGGCATAAAAATCCACATTCTCTGGGTATTTTTGAGTCCGATAGATCCAACTCTAGGAGTCGGATCGATCGGGCTCAGTAGGAGTGATGGTTCGATCGATCGAACCATATTCAGCCAAAAACTACATGTTCTGTCATGATTTTGCCAGGTCCGATCGATCGGACCTTCGCTCGGACTTCCAGCTTATTTTCCTTTCTGCCATTCAGACTGCGCATCGGTACTGAAATTGCCGTAACTTCCTCTAGGAAACTCGGAATCACGAACCGTAAAATTCTCCAGAATCTAGACTTCAAGAGCTTTCCAACCATATGTGGAACATCCTCTAGTTCTTCATGAGCAGGTACAGATAAATCTTTAAAAGTTGATCTAAGCACTCTTTTCAGCTTCTTTTCGACTTAAGGACTTCAATTGCATCCTAAATCAAAATATAAGAATAATGAGTGTATTTAGGAACTAAATAAGCATAGGAGACTAAATATTAAGGGATAAAAATATAACATTATGCATTCTCATCACCATGGTTGGATACCTAAAGGCACTGGTGGGGTTATGGGACCCTGTAGCACACCTAGGCCTAGCTTGGGGGCGACGCTGTTGTATTCCCTCTTTTCTGTGTGTCGTAGTGCTCACTCCTATCCGGGCTGCGTTTTGTAGGTGCAGGCGTTAGCCCTTCTTCAGTGGCCCCTACTGGGCAGGTGTTTGGTGGTGCGGCGGCGTCTGGTGGTGCTTGAGGAGCGGTGATCGTCTGTTTACCTTTTGGTTAGATAGCCTCCTATGCGAGTGTGATGTATATAAATATTAACCCTTTTGAGGATTTAAATTTATCTTATTATATTGTTGATGTATGGAATTTTTTTTAAAATAAGGGTGCTTATTAAATGTCTAGGGAAACCATTAAGCTAGAGGGAACCATCGCCAAAAATATTCCGCATTTAGTTAGGTTCTGGTTTGCGTCGCCCGACCCAGTTGAGCCTTCACGGGTCGAGGCGCAACACCTGTTGACAGGCGGACCGCTATAGCGGTCATGATGGATTTCCAGTGGCTGAACCCACCTCGATTCAGTGGTGAGACTAGAGATCTAACTACAGCGGACGGCCGACTCAGTGGAGTAACGCGCGTCTTGGATGCTCTTTTCTTCGAGAACGACCGGATCCGGGTCACCCTCACGACGTTTCAGTTTGACGGAGACGCGCTTGACTGGTGGTGCTTCGCCCAACACACCGGTGACGGAGGAGAGCAGCTGTGGGAGGATGTTATGAGCCAATTCAGAACTGAACCGGATCCAAACCCAAGCCCAAGCATGGGCGGATCCATGATGGACCCATGACCCTTGGGCGGCTCAGCCAAGCAGCTCCTAGTTGGTTATTTCATTAGTTGTCTTAATTATTTTTCTAGTTGATTTTCTAGTTTGAGTCCAGTTTGTTCTTTGCTAATTCAGATTCTGAGTCCTAGTTGGGTTGAGTCAAGTCACTTGTTGTTTAAGCAAGTAGGTATCCAGGTTGGAGTAGAACTCTTTGAGGCCTCTATAAAAGGATCTCCATAGCTTGTATTAGGGTTTTATGCATTGAAGAATAAAGTTAAGAGATATTATAGGAGTAGCTGTAACCCTAGGAGTAGCCATAACTTAATACCCACGACACCAGCCACCTTCATCTCTCTCCTGTCGGATTCTCTCTCCACCAGCCGGCCACCATCCATTGTCGTCCACCGCTGCCATCTACGGTGCACGTCCCCATCACCGGCGTCCATCTTTGGCTGCCGCACCTCCTCTGCCACCTCCCTTGGCTTGGATCTCCAAGAGTAACTGGCCAACCCCAGGAGGATCTGCAAGGTATCCTCTTCTTTTCCGTCTCCCACCTCCAATCTTAACCTTCCTCGTCGAATACCTAGGGTCCTCCTCCTAAAACCCTAAAGGTATCTCTCGACCTAGCCATATATTTGGCTGTGGAGGAACTGAGACCGGGCAAGAGACCAGGTACCCATGCCTACGAGAAGGCTCGGCGTAACAACTTGGTATCAGAGCTCCGTTTCGTCGGCTATGTCGTCCAAAGCCTTCCAAAAGCTGCGCTGATGGCAGGAGATACCACTGTGAGTACTTCCCAGGAGCGGGAAAGCCCCGTAACCAGAGGAGAAATAGAAGGCATCCACGAGTCGTTGCGAACGTTGGAAACCACACAGTTGGAGATGCGGGATTTACAGCGGGAGATGCAAATCATCACCCTAGGGATTTCGGAGAGACTTGCCTTCATGGCAATACAGATGCAAGGGCAAAATCAGGGAGCCATAGGAGAACCTAGAGGTAACCCTAACCCTAACCCTAATCCACCTCCTACCATGAGCCCTACTTCTCCTAGGACTCCACCTGAAGCTGTCCCTAACCCAGGAGGACCCGACCCTAGTCCTAACTATGTCTTGGTTAGACCAGGTCCTATCCCTCCTATCCAACCCCCAGCTCAACCGGCCCACACCACACCCTTGCCCGGCCCCACCACCTTTCCACCACCACCTGGCTCCACTATCCTTCCACACCCACCACACCATCCTCTATATCCAACCTATCACCCCCCTCCATACCAGCTGCCTACGCCCCCTCCATATGTCCTCTACAACCCAGCTCCTCCACCACCCCATTACTACCTTCCTCACACCCCACCTGCATATGAAGAGCTCCATGACCCAATCCGTGAGCCACCCTTGGCTACCCGAATTCCCCGCATGGACTTCCCCCGCTATGATGGTGCTACAAATCGTACTCACTGGATCCTCAAGGCGGAGCAGTTCTTCTCTTACCACCCTATCCATGAACAAGAGAAGGTCCGTTACGCTGCCTATCACTTCGATGGAGATGCCCAGACATGGTACCAGCTGTCGAAGGATACGGATGAGTGCGCAACATGGCATACCTTCCAGCATGCCTTGCACGTGCGCTATGGACCGACGACCTATGAGGACCCCATCGGCGAACTCACTCGGATTCAGCAAGATGGCTCAGTCTGAGACTACCATATCCGGTTCGACTGAAGTCTAGGTCGTGTTCCACACTTGGCTCAGGATGTTGTGCTGAGTCTTTTCATCAGCGGATTGAAGCCGACTATCAGGTACGACGTTCAGCTCGCTAGACCAGCTACCATAGCCGAGGCCATCAGCTACGCCAAGACTCATGAGGCGAAGCAGGACGCGGTCCCGCATGCTATGGCAAGGACGACACCTGCACCTACCCGTCCAGCCCCCGCTGCCCGTGCCGCGCCCATAAACTGGAGTTCAAGTGAGACTAGGACTCCTAATCCTACTCAAACTAGGACTCCTAGTCAGACTCAAACTATAGTCCGACCTCAACGAAGACAACTATCTCTAGCTGAACTGCAACAATGAAGAGCACAAGGACTTTGCTTCCAATGTGACGAGCCCTATATACCGGGGCACCGTTGTAAGGAGCTGTACATGAGCATTGAGATCGTTAATGAGGAACCAGCCATGAAAGCCGAACCTGGAAATCTGGCTCCACCTTAAGATGAGTCAGGAGAAGATGATGTCACGGCTGAACCCGAACCCTACATCACCTTCCATGCTATGGTCGGGACCCCTACACCGCAGACCATTCGAGTGAGAGGATTCATAAACTCAGTCCCGATCATCTTACTCATTGATTCAGGGAGCACCCACAACTTCTTGGTGGACCATCTTGCACAAAAGCTTGGTCTCACGCCCATGACTGACACCGGATTCCATGTGACCGTGGCTAGTGGTGAACGCCTAGAGTCTCCGGGAAGGTGTCCTAGGGTAGGCGTCCATCTCCAAGGAGCCCTAGTCCACGTGGACTTCTTCCTCTTACCTCTACAGGGTTGTGATGCAGTCCTAGGTGCACAATGGTTACTGACCCTAGGAGACATCCAGATGAACCTCAAGGAGCTGAAGGTGAGATTCCATCTCGGCGAGGAGCAGATTGAGTTACAAGGGATAAAGGTACCATCACCCTCCAGTATCTACTCAGAAGCCGCATCCCTACATAGCATCCGTAGGGGAGATCACGGATGGCTCTGTATTCTGAAGAGCAGCCCAAGCTCAGATCGTCCAGACGGTCCAACCGGAATCACCCTTGGTGGGAAATCTGAAGGGGACATTCCCCTTGACCCAGCTTTGACCGCCCTCTTGGAGCAATACACTAATCTCTTCGCCGAGCCAACATGGCTTCCCCCTGGCCGGGAGCAGGACCATCACATACCCTTGAAGCCCAGGGAAGACCCGGTGAATGTGAGGCCCTACCGGTACCCTCAATACCAGAAGACAGAGATAGAACAATAAGTGGATGCCCTGCTCAAAAATGGCGTCATACGCACTTCATCCAGCCCCTACTCATCACCAGTCCTACTAGTCAAGAAGCAAGATGGATCATGGCGCATGTGTATCGATTACCGAGCTCTCAACAAAGCAACCGTCAAAGATAAGTTTCCTATTCCCGTGATTGATGAGTTGCTGGATGAACTTCACAATGCAGCCATCTTCTTCAAGCTGGATCTACGTTCCAGATATCACCAGATCCGGATGTACCTGCCGGATGTTGAGAAGACATCCTTCCGTACACACCATGGCCACTATGAGTTTCTTGTCATGCCGTTTGGGTTGACCAACACCCCCTCGACTTTCCAGGCCTTGATAAACTCCATCTTTGAGCCCTTGCTCCGCAGGTTCGTCCTAGTCTTCTTTGATGATATACTAATTTATAGCTGGAGTACGCAGGAGCATTTGGGTCACTTGTCCACCGTCTTCACAATCCTAAGAGAACATCCACTTCTCTTAAGGAAGGACAAGTGCCAGTTTGGGCAGCATCAAGTTCGTTACTTAGGCCATGTCGTCTCTCCTGAAGGCGTGGCTATGGATGTTGAGAAGATTGCTGCCATGATGAGTTGGCCACCCCCTACATCTGTCAAGGAGATGCGCGGATTTCTCGGACTTACCGGCTACTATCGGAAGTTCGTACAACACTATGGAATGATTGTAAGACCATTGATGCAGCTGCTAAAGAAGGGCAACTTCCAATGGAACCTTGAGGCGGAACAAGCTTTCAAGCAACTCAAGGAAGCCATGATGACCAGCCTTGTCTTGGCCTTGCCCGATTTCACCAAACCTTTCATTGTCGAATGTGATGTCTCATCCTACGGCATTGGTACAGTCCTCATGCAGGAGAAGAAGCCCATCGCCTACTTCAGCCAGGTGCTACCTCCTAGAGAACAAGGAAGATCAACATATGAGAAGGAGATGCGGGCATTAGCATTAGCTGTCCAGAAGTGGAGACCGTACTTGCTGGGTTCCAAGTTCACCGTTCGGACCGATCATAAAAGTCTCAAATACTTTTGGGAGCAGACCGTGTCAACCGAAGCCCAGCAGAAATGGCTTGTGAAACTGCTGGGTTACGACTTCGACATTGAGTACAAGAAGGGTTCAGAAAATTTGGTTACGGATGCCCTCTCCCGAGTACCACCACTTAGCCTTGAGGTCAAGGCTAGTTTTGAAGGGGAAGGGAATGTTACGAGCCAATTCAGAACTGAACCGGATCCAAACCCAAGGAGCCAATTCAGAACTGAACCGGATCCAAACCCAAGCCCAAGCATGGGCGGATCCATGATGGACCCATGACCCTTGGGCGGCTCAGCCAAGCAGGTCCTTGCTGGTTATTTCATTAGTTGAGTCTTAATTGTTTTCCTAGTTGATTTCCTAGTTTGAGTCCAGTTTGTTCTTTGCTAGTTCAGATTATGAGTCCTAGTTGGGTTGAGTAAAGTCACTTGCTGTTTAAGCAAGTAGGTATCTAGGTTGGAGTAGAACTCTTTGAGGCCTCTATAAAAGGACCTCCATAGCTTGTATTAGGGTTTTATGCATTGAAGAATAAAGTTAAGAGATATTATAGGAGTAGCTGTAACCCTAGGAGTAGCCATAACTTAATACCCATGCCACCAGCCACCTTCATCTCTCTCCTGCCGGATTCTCTCTCCACTAGCCGGCCACCATCCATTGCCATCCACCGCTGTCATCTACAGTGCACGTTCCCATCACCGGCGTCCATCCTTGGCTGCCGCACCTCCTCCGCCACCTCCCTTGGCTTGGATCTCCAAGAGTAACCGCCCAACCACAAGAGGATTTGCAAGGTATCCTCTTCTTTTCCGTCTCCCACCTCCAGCCTTCACCTTCCACGTCGAATACCTAGGGTCCTCCTCCTAAACCCCTAAAGGTATCTCTCGACCTAGCCATAGATTTGGCTAAGGAGGAACTGAGACCGGGCAAGAAACCAGGTACCCGTGTCTACGAGAAGGCTCGGCGTAACAGAGGAGTTCAGGGCATTCTTCTTGGACGCGTACTTTCTGGAGAGTACACGTGACCCCCTATCTCGCGAGTACCTGTCCCTTCTACAGGGTATTCGCTCTGTTCAGCAGTATGCCACCCGGTTCACACATCTAGTTTGTTTTGCGGGGGTAGTAGCAGGAGATCCGATAGCCAGGGCACGACAGTTTGAGTGGGGACTCCGACGAGAGATCAGACGACAGACTTGCTCCAACTGCTTCCAAACGTACGCAGCAGTTCTGAACTGCGCCTTAGTAGTGGAGGCGTAGTTGCCAAACGAGAGATGCCGGGCAGTTCCACCGCAATTCTCTACCAGCACATTGCAGGGACCCCATGGCAGAGGGGGATTCGGCAGAGGGTTGCAGCGCCGCTCGCAACCCTTCCAGCAGCAGTCGCCGCGCCTACAACAGTTTGAGCCACAGTTGCCGGGTCTAACTGGGCCAGTTTCTCCTGACGCCCGGGGTGTCTGGGCAGGCTTCGTCAGGGGGAGGCCAGGGTCGGCGCCCTGATGACACATCAGTCACGTGCTTCTAGTGCGGGCAGCTGGGACACTTCCGTAGAGACTGTCACCTGTGAGGAGCGCGAGACACTGTGTCGTAGGGCAGTAGAGGCGGAGGGTCCAGTGCTTGGCATGGGAGCAATGGTGGACGCTGATCAGGGGCTGGACTGAGTCGCTCTAGTGGTGGAGGCGTCCGGCGAGGGTGTGTGTTTTCCCTTCCAGAGCTTGAGCAGCCGGACACCGTGCAGCTATACCAGCCGCTATAGCAGTACCAGCAGTACCAACAGGCCGCGACAAAGCCATCCGTACTCCGAGGTATATTTTAGCTTTCTAGTTCCTTAGTAGATGTGTTGATAGATTCTAGAGCGTCTCATTCCTATATTACTAGCATGTGTGTGGCATCGCCAGGATTAGAGACGGGTTGCCTAGAGGTGGCATAGTCGGTGGACTCCCCAATCGGCGGGTTAGTCAGGGTAGATTGGGACTGCCCATCGTGTTCGTTGGATGTTAGAGGCCTTCGTGTCTGTCATGCACCCGCAGGTCTAGACACCCGACGGGTTTTGACGTGATACTCGATATGGACTGGTTAGCAGCATATCGAGCCGTCATCGACTGTGGTCACTGGAGGGTGGTCGCTTGGACACCCGACGGCACATGGTTTGTGTTGTTGGGGGATCGGTTCTCAGCCGATTCCTTTGCTTGTGGTGTGGAAAGGCATGGCGGCGAGCTTTCAGCCTTGCTGGCTAGCATGTCCCTGTTCGGTTCTGAGGGAGTGCAACAGAGCAGTTTTCCCAGGATCGTGTGCGACTTTGCAGACGTGTTTCCTGAGGTGTTGCCAAGGCTTCCACCATCCAGAGAGGTCGATTTTGAGATCGAGCTAGTTCCAGGTACCACACCGATCTCTCTCCCAGCTTTCAGGATGGCACCAGCAGAGCAGGGCGAGTTGAGGACCTAGTTGGACGAGCTGACAAGTAGAGGTTTCATCCGTCCCAGCATGTCTTTCTAGGGTGCGCCATTATTATTCGCAAAGAAGAAGGATGGTACCCTTCGAGTTTGCATAGACTACAAGTGGGTCAACAGGGTGACTGTCACACCCCGACCGAGAAAACCCATCCAGGGTGAGGCGTGAGGGTTCCTATCACTATTCATCTCGAAATGATGCGATACAAAGCGGAATTATAGATAAACTTAAACAATTTTATATTCCAAAGGTGAAACAACAATTCAATTCATAAATATACATCATGTTGTACTGATACAAGATTTGATACAAGATCTTCCAAGAAAAGACATAATACATTTATCCCAAAAGTCCTCAAATATGTACATAATTTTCAAAATCTATCAAAAGTACAACAGTCGTCCTCCAGCAACCTCAAGCACCTCTGGATGTAGTCGCGCCTCCAAAAGCTGATCTCGCCGGCTGTACTGAAGAAGAACTGGCGCCTGCACCTGCAAACGCAGCCCGGGTAGGAGTGAGCGATAAGCTCAGTAGGTTCTACTCTACGGCACACTGAAGGGAGGAAAACAACAACAGTGTTGTCTCCCCGCTCAAGTCTAAGGAATGCCACGGGGTTCCACAACCCCTGCCGACTACCCCAAGGATCCCACTCTTCTCAACCGACCACGCTGGGACACATCCTCCAAACACGCTGGGAGGAAACAGAGAACCAGAACCAGTAGGATCACCCTTACCCAGCAGGAAGCCACTGCCTGGGGACCAAGTCAGAGGCACCGGCAACCATCCTTAGCACTTGGCCTTGGGAGACCAACACGACCTCTAAACCTCAAACATTGATCAGAGTCAACTATCGCAAATCCTCAATAACAAGAGATTCCAATTATACAATCACACCCTAATCATGACTACCCAGCCGCGGTCCTAATGGCTAGATCCGAGCTATCCGAGAGCCTCGGATCGGCGAACAACCCATCGCCAGCCTAACCACAGATGCCTCTAATGCAATCAAGATGCATGCAATGCTCAAGCACACATAACAAGATATAAGCATGCAACAAGATGTCATTAATCATACAGGGCTAGGCATAGCTTACAGCTAGACAAAGGGTAAGCTTAGCAAAGGCCTCAAATACAGATAATCTATGCTTACCAAACAAAGATACTGATCCAAGCATTGAACACAGATATACAATAGTATTCAGTGCTCTCTTGCACTTGACAGACTAAGGTTCCACAGTTACCCCGTAGGTAACTGGCCACAGTTATACAATAGCCCTCGACACTCGCCGGCAATAGGCTAAGGTTCCACAATTCCACATTAGCTAGCACTTATAGCTAGCTAATGGTTAGGCAATCAAATAAACATTTAATTACAATCCAACATGTATTAAAAGCAATCAAAACCATAGATTTGCCCAAAAAGGGGATTACTCGAATCGATCCTCAAACTCGATAGAAATCCTTTGAAAACTCTACCAAATTCACTTGTAAACCTCCCAACATGTTTAAAGATCAATCACGATTAAAAGCCATTCAAGAAAGACCAGAAAATCATGTTCAAGGGCCTACGGTCAATGTGACGGTCGACCGTGAGGCCACGGTCGATGTCACGGTCGACCGTGGGGCCAAAACGGGGAAAACCACATAGGTGACGGTCGATCGGTGCATCGACCGTGGGAAGCCCAAAATGAGACAGAGCCTCACGGACGATGCGACGGTCGATCCGACGGTCGACCGTGAGGCGGGGTGAAAACAAAGAGGAAGCCCACGGTCGATCAGTGCATCGACCGTGGGAGGCCAAAATCCCGACAGAGCCTGACGGACGATGCGACGGTCGATCCGACGGTCGACCGTCAGGCCCCGAAATAGCGTATCAACGCTTGACGGTCGATCCACCAATCGACCGTCGGGCTTTAGGCACAGTTCATCAGAACAGTGCCGGAAATCCAATTTCTTCGATTTCAAGGATCAATTCAAGTGGGAATTTGTTACGAGCGGTCTACTCGTGATCCTCTCGTAATGGGTCTCTACTGCTCCAATCGATCAGAATCGGCATGATCGGACTTGATTTGAGTCCAATGGCCTGATTTGGCTAGCTAGATCGGATCTGGCTTGAGCTGGATCGGATCTGGTTGAGCCTGATTGGATGGGACTTGACTGGGTCAAGTCTGAAGTGATCTGGATCAAGCTGACCAAGTTGGATTGGGCTAGATCCGGATTGACTGGCTTGGCTAAACCAATTAGACTTGGCTGAGTCTGAATCAGCTGGCTAGCTGAACCAGACTTGATCCAATGGCTGAGAATCGCCGGAGTAGATCGCCGGCGTAGGGACGGCGGCGGCGGACGGGATACTTCCAGGAAAGGTCGCCTGGAGGTGGGGATGAGATCCAGCGGCTCGGATTGGTCGGAGAATGGCTAGATCAACGGGATCTTGGAGGTGGCCGGCGGTGGGTTTAGAGGGGATCGACGTCGGGGACGACGGCGGGCTTCGGGAGTGGCTTAGGAAGGTTGGGATCGGGTCTAAGGAGGTCGGCTATGGGTTGAGAGTGGGTTGGAGGTAAGATAGGGGTCGGAAGTGGGGTTGACGGCGATGGGGACGGAGCCGGGTTGTTGGGTTGCCGTGGGGATCACCGGAGAAGATGGAGTGGGGCGACGGAAAGGGTTGGCCGGAGTCGTGAGGGCTTGGGGAAGACGATGGCGGTCTTGGATGGCAGCGGGGACGGCCGGAGAGGGAACGGCGGTGAAGCTTGGCTAGGGTTTCGGGATATAGAGGAGGAAGAAGATGAACAGTAGGGGTGACGTGGCGCTGGGGTCGCTGACGTGGCGGAGAGAGAAAGTGACAGGAAGAAGGAAATTGAAGGTGAAGGCGATGCCGGTTGCGGAGAAGATGACCGACGGGGAAGAAGGTGGATCTATGGTAGATATATGGTGGAAGCTATATTATCTCTACTCCTATGGTATTCTACTCTTATGATAATTTATCAACTATTCTTAATAATTCATCTCATGCATTCCCTAATACAAACTAATGAGGTCCTTTTATAGAGACCTTGATATAGTCCTAATCCAATAAGAAAACCTCCTTGCTTAATTAGCAAGTAATAAGGTTTCAAACTCAACTCAACTTCCTAACTCAAATATCAACTAGGACTCAATTTAATATAGAAGACTAATGATAAATACTAATTAAATACTCTAGTTTGAACTAAGGAATACCAAGTCAAACTAGGAAAGAAGCTGAACCAGTTTGGTTCCTCTTCTGGGTTCGGGTCCAGTTGGTCGAGTCGGATCGACTCGTATCAGAATTCGATGAAACTTTGCAAACATGTGTAACTATCAGAATTCGATGAAACCTAACAAATCGTGGAAAATTTTGGCGAGGGTCCCCTCGAACCTAATGGTCTCCCTAAGCAATTCATCAAACACCCTCAATTATAAACTAAAGATTAAAGAAACCTCAAGCTTAAAGATATTAACTCCAAA
The DNA here is from genome assembly GCA_963920575.1 of Narthecium ossifragum. NCBI lineage: Eukaryota > Viridiplantae > Streptophyta > Magnoliopsida > Dioscoreales > Nartheciaceae > Narthecium > Narthecium ossifragum. Next base: position 14,212,030 of record OY986969.1, read on the forward strand.
AGTATAATATAGAAAACTTCGAAGAGGGGATGATCCAGTACAAACATTTATACTCTTCCAGAGGAGGCTAACAATACAAGGTTTATGGGAAAGACAAATCACCACTCCTCAAACTCGGCCAGGCGCCGCCACACCGCCGACCAACTGCCCGGTAGGGGCCACCGAAGAGGAGCTAATGCCTACACCTACAAAACTCAGCCCGGGTAGGAATGAGCACTAAGCTCAGTAGGGAAACTACACTACGACACACAGAAGGAAGAGGGAAACACAACAGTGTCACTCTCTAGTAAGGCCTAGATGTACATAAGGGCCCCATAACCCCACCGCGTGTCCTTGCGGTCCACGATCATGATCTTCCAGAACAACTCAGTAAGCATGAAACCAACACTGCTGACTCATAAGCAGGAAACTAGCACTGTTGGCATGAAATGGTACCACTGAGTAGGCACACCCTCTACTCAAGAGTCATCATAATTGGACACCGACTACACCTGTCGCGCCCCGACCCACGAAAGCTCAACCTGCCGGGCGACGCGAACCGGAACCTAACGAAACGCGGAAAATTTGGCGAGGGTTCCCTCTAACCTATTGGTCTCCCCAAACAGTTCACCAAAACCACCCTCAATTAAAGACAATAATTTAAACAACCTCGAACCCAAGATTACAAATCCAAAAGAGTTTAATATACATATCATCGGAGAGGGGAAGATCCAAATACAACATTTACTCCCGTAGGAGGCTAACTAATAAAGGTTTAAAACTGTAAAAAGATCGCCACCTCTCAGACTTCTCCTGGCGCCGCCGCACCGCCGACCAACTGCCCAGTAGAGGCCACTGATGAATAAATTTTATATCTCGTAAGTTTATGAATCGGTGTGATCAGTATAGCAGCAAGATGAGTATTGTACCCACAGAGATTTGTAAAGATTATTAGAGTGAAACACTAAAGATCATAGAAGAAAGAAAATAAGGAAGGAAAAGTAAGAAATATGAAGTATCGAAAATAGAAGATCGAATAACGAAATAAGAAGACGATGGAAATATGATGGATGAATATTAAGGTTCTGATTTCACTATAACATCCTCATTCTATGCATTGAATCAACAAAATCTCAGTTTGATTCCAAGGGCTCGTTCTTCCGGTATGATGATCCGTTCGGCCGCGGTCTTCACCAAGTACTTTCAATTAACCCTAGCTAATGAACCCATAGCTAAGTGTCAATCAAGAATCCATTAAGCTCTGAAGAACAATTATGAACCAAGAATTGTCTTAGCTTGAACCCGGCTTCAACTAAATCTCATTCATTCATAGATCGTGCAAGATTAAGGAATGAACCCTCACTCAATCTCACATAAAATAATCTATAATACTTTTATTGGCCAGATAAAGGTATTTAAGATCTCAGTTATAATAATGAATGAAACAAGGAAAATAAACGGATTAACTAATCATGATGTAATAACATAGAATGATTCAGTTAGGGCTAAATTGGTTCCTTAGCAAAGAAACTAGCCACTCATGTTCATCATGAGGGCAACAAAACTAATGAAGAAATAAAGAAGAAATAAGATGAGAAAAAGAAAAGAAAACCAAGCCTTGAACCAGTCTCCTCTCCTCCAAACACTGCCAAAAAGCCCCTTCAAACCCTAGAAAGAGTCATATTTATAGCTTTTAAGTGTCTCCATCCTCGGATTAGATCCGAGCCGTTAATTTTTGATGCAGGACAAAATCCGGACAACCCCGACCGTCAGATGGCCATAACTTTTGATCCGGGTATCAGATCGGGGCGTGCGACCAGTCGAAACGACCGGGTCGACGAGCCCGTCGTTAATCATCGATCTATCTATGACGGCTGGTCAGATCGTCAAATTCTTTTTCCTTTTAGTCTAAAAATCAGTTTTAGTGAAAACTTTCCTTTTTTGGCAGTTTTATCGGTTTCTATTTTTGGCAAATTCCTAGTTTGAGTAGGATATATCCTTTTCTTTTAAATTCCGAATTTAATTTCAGTTTTAGAACTTGGATTAGGATTGGTTGGTTGAGTCCATGTTTTAGTTGAGTTAGTGGGTTGAGTCCATGTTTTAGTTGAGTTGGTCTTTCCTTAATCCTATAAAAGGAGGCCTTAGGGTTTGTAAAAGGGGAGTTTTGATGAATAAGAAAATTAGGGTTTTGTTTTCTCCCCTTGAGAATTCTGGTCTTTCTCTCCCATAGAGAGTTCGGTTATCTCTCCCGTTGAGAGGTCCACCTTCCACGTTTACCCTGCGCCAATTTTCTTCACTAGACCGATCCTTCTGTAAGTGTAAGATCGATCCTTTGATATCAAAATCTTCAATTTCTGGCTACGCCCGAGGAAGATCGATCCTTTGATAGGAGTAGGATGGATCCTTCTCAGTAGGATGGATAGTAGGATCGATCCTTCTGTGATCATTTGAAAAGTATGCGTTCTGTCAGGTTTGTCTGCATAAAAGTATCGATCCTTTTGGGGAACATGATCACGAACCGTCTTTCCTGAGTATTTACTGTTTTGCCATCCAGACTGCACCGTTGGTACTAATATTGGCGTAACTTCCTCTAGGAAGCTACAAATCACTAACGGTAAAATTCTCCAGAAAGTAGACTTCAAGAGCTTTCCAACCATTTATAGAAGATGATCTGGTTCGTTCTAAACAAGTACAGATTTGATGTTGCATATGACATATATTTGCTTCTTTAGCTGCACTTTCCTGCATATTCCAAATAACTTTGTGAAGCAACATATAAGTATAAAAATAGTACTAAAGAGACTAATTAAGGATGAAAAATCCAGTAATTAAACTAGTTCTAAGGCTATTCATAGTGCACTTTCATGCACTCATCAGACCCACCAACCAGCTTATTACTAGTCTCTAGCAATTTTAAGCGCATAAATTTATAATTAAGCACACCAATGGTCCAAGGTTATAGATATGCATAATAAGAGTTCTATCTTGTCAAATCAATAGTGTTCTATATAGTACAGAGCATGAAAATGTCCTATACTCATACACATACTACCAACACATGAGATTAACTTCTACACTTCAAACATGCTAATCACCATCCAGACGAACACATGTGACGTGAAAAATAAAATTTACATACAGAAACAACTTCTACCCACCACTAGTCCAAACACATCACTATCTTCCGGACCAATCATCAAACCCTCGCATTTAAACTACAACATGCTTTTTCTTTTTTTTGAACTATCAGATTTTTGCCTTTTTACGCGAGCACTCTCCACTTCTTGAGGCGTAGAGACCCGGTTACTTAGCAAAACACATAATAGTTGCTTAGACACAACTTGTTCAAGCTCCATATTTTTTTAGCTTTCAGTTGTTCCACCTTTTTACGTGAGCTCCCCTCTTCCTGAGGCAAGAACACCCGGTTACTCAGTAGATCCCTTAATAGTCGCTTAGGCACAGCTTGTTCAAGCTCCAGAATCTTTTTTTTCCGGCATGCAATACTCAACATACTAGCTAAAGTTGAAATTATGGTCCATATTACAATAGCCTGCTCATTCCTCTGGTGAATATAATTGCTACCACACATAAAGTGTTCGTGTGTGAATCACATGATGTTCTACCTTCAGCTTATCATACATGCAATCAATGTATAGTTCAATCAATGTGAAAACAACATGTATAATAAGCATAAACATTTCAGCTCATGTACAACTTAACACTATTAAACCCACAAGGTAGTATGAATACAGTCATGAATGTCTACCCCCCAACCTCAAATCAACATTGTTCTCAATGTGTGCATCCTAAGCAATAACATATGTAGGAGGTGGCTATCCAAAAATTCCATGCAAAGGAGATATAGATAATTTAAATAAAAAAGAGACCACATGATAGAATAAGCGGACATCTCCTCAAGAATCCTCATGGTGGTTGAAAATCTAAAAAAAACAAAAGAGAAAACATAAAACTGAAAACTAAAACTTAAAAGCAAGTTACCTTGGTGGGTTGCCTCCCACCTAGCGCTTTATTTAACGTCTAGGCAAGACGTACTGCAAAACCTTAGGGTTCAACAAAATCTACCGCATCCACATGTCCAAACGATGGTCCTTCAAAATACACCGTCAAACGATGACCATTGACTTTGAACTTGTTTCCGGTCTTCTCATTCTCAATTTCCACAGCGCCATGAGGAGATACTTATATCACCTTGAATGGGTCCGTCCATCTTGACCTTAATTTACCTGAAAAGAATTTCAGTAGTGAGTTATAAAGTAAAACTTTCATACCAGGTGTAAACTCCTTCCGTTGTATTGCTTTATCATGATAAACTTGGTCCTTTTCTTGTAAAATTTCGCGTTCTCGTAGGCTTCATTTCGCAGTTCATCTAATTCGTTCAATTGTATCTTTCTCATATCCCCAGCTTCTCTCATATCAAAATTTAGCTGCTTGATTGCCCAATATGCCATATACTCCAACTCCACAGGTAAGTGACATGCTTTTCCAAACACAATTCGATAAGGGCTCATACCAATAGGGGTCTTATAAGGGGTGCGATATGCCCAAAGAACATCATTCAATTTCGCCGCCCAGTCCTTCCTTGTAGTGCCAACAATTCATTTCAAGGTCGTCTTTATTTGCCTATTGCTCACCTCCACATACCCTGACGTTTGAGGGTGGTACGGAGTTGCGACCCGATGAGTGATGTTATACTATTCAATAATGCATCAAATGCTCTATTGCAAAAGTGTGAACCCCCATCACTTATAATCGTCCGACGTGTGTCAAACCTTGTAAAAATCATATCTTTCAAGAAACCCAGCATGGTCTTACTATTATTGTTCCTGGCTGTAATTCCTTCAATCCACTCAGATACATAATCTACAGCAACAAGAATATAAGTGTACCCATACGATGGAGGAAATGGTCCCATGAAGTCTATGCCCCAAACATCGAACAATTCCACCACTAGATTATTTGTAAGAGGCATCTCATTCTTTTTGCTTATGTTTCCTGACCTTTGACATCTGTCACACTTAGCAAAAAAATTGAATACATCTTTGAATAATGTAGGCCAAAAGAAACAAGATTGAAGAACTTTAAAAGCAATTTTCTTACCTCCAAAGACACTCCACAAGTTAATTCATGACTGAATTTCAATATATCATCATGCTCATATTCTGGAACACGATGCCTTATTATTTGATCAGGATAGTGTTTAAATAAATAAGGGTCATCCCAAAAGTAATATCTAACTGTAGACAAAAATCTTTTCTTTTCTTATGAACTTAAATCAGCACGCAAAACATTACTAGCTAAATAGTTAACAATATCCGCATACCAGGGCTCTTTACCATTCACAGAAAATAGTTGTTCATCAGGAAAATATTCTTGGATGGGTAGTACATCCTTAGGGCCGGCTATGTGCTCCAATCACGACAAGTGATCTGCCACTACGTTGTCGCTCCCTTTCTTGTCCCTTATTTCCAAATCGAACTCTTCAAGCAGCAGGATCCACCTGATTAACCTTGGCTTGGTATCCTTTTTGGTTAGTAGATATTTCAATGCTGCATGATCTGAATAAATAATAAAACAGCCCCTATAGCATAATCAGAAGCATCACACATTATTTCAAAGGGCAACGACCAATCAGGCGGCATAATAATCGGTGCAGTAATCAATTTCTCTTTCAAAGTATTGAAAGCATCAAGACAAGCTTTACTAAACTTAAACTCACTATCCTTGGCCAATAAATCACACAATGGTGGTGCAGTTTTAGAAAAATCTCTAATGAATCTGCGATAAAATCCTGCATGGCCCAAAAAACTTCACACACCTTTCACAGAAGTAGGTTGCGGTAATTTCTCAATCAAATCTATTTTTGCTTTATTTACTCCAATACCTTTTCTAGAAATAGCATGTCCCAAAACAATACATTGCCTTACCATGAAGTGACTCTTCTCCCAGCTCAATGTCAAATTTGTCTCTTCACATCTCTTAAGCACGAAGGTTAGGTGTGCAAGGCAATTATCTAAAGAATTCCCAACGACAGAAAAATCATCCATGAATATCTCGACAAACCTTTCTATCATGTCGGAGAAAATTGATATCATGCATCTTTAAAAAGTTGCAGGTGCGTTGCATAGTTTGAACGGCATTCGTCTGTATGCGAATGTTTCAAACGGACATGTGAAAGTTGTCTTCTCTTGGTCCTCTGGGGCGATAGCAATTTAATTATAACCTGAAAATCCATCAAGAAAACAATAAAATGAGTGACCAGCTAAGCGTTCAAGCATTTGATCAATAAAAGGTAAGGGAAAGTGGTCCTTTTTAGTAGCTGCATTAAGCTTGCGATAATCGATGCAGGCACGCCATCCAGTAGTCATCCTCGTGGGTATGAGCTCATTGTTTTTATTCTTCACAACTGTTATCCGTGATTTCTTAGGCACTACGTGAACTAGACTTGCCCATTTGGTGTCAGAAATAGGATATATAACACCAACATCGAGCAACTTGAGGATCTCTACCCGAACAACTTCTTTCATGTTTGGCTTAAGGCGACGCTGGGCGTCCCGTATAGGTTTGGCGTCCTATTCCAAAATAATGCGATGCATGTACATAGTAGGACTTACTCCTTTAATATCTGCAATTGTCCAACCTATTGCAGTTTTATGCTCCCTAAGAACTCTCAATAATTTTTTCTCTTCCAATGGAGTAATGTCAGAAGCAATAATCACAGGAAGGGTTTCATTCTCACCAAGATATGCATATTTCAGATTACTAGGGAGGGGTTTTAACTCAAGCTTTGGTGGGGAAACTATTGATGAAACCATTTTAGAATAAGATTTGTTTAGCATGTCTAACCGAGATTCATCAGGAAAGCATGGCTGCAATGCCTCAAGGCCTGCTATAACCTCCTTTGCTCCCTCATAACTTTGCAACTCCTCCTTTTCCATCGTCAATGCCGCTTCCAATGTAGTCTTCACTTGCTCCTACATGATATTAGAAAACACCAATGAATCTAAAACATCTATTGAGAAACAATCAAAAGAGTTTGAAGGATAGGACATAGATTTAAAAACTTTAAATTCAACAGTTTCACCTAAAACTGTCATGCTGAGCTTACAATCCTGCACATTAACCATAGTCTTGGTTGTGCCCATAAATGGACGTCCCAACAAAATCGGTAAATTTCTATCATGCAAAGGTACCTCATCCATATCCAATATCACAAAATCAGTAGAACTAATTAACTTATCAACTTGTACTAAAATGTCTTCTACAATGCCTAATGGATACTTGATTGAACGATCTGCAAGTTATAGAGACATCGTAGTAGGTTTTAATTCACCAACACCTAACTGAAGGAAAACAGAGTAAGGCATCAAATTAACACTGGCTCCTAAGTCAAGCATTGCCTCCCCTATTTTTGTATCACCAACAGTAATACTAATGTTAAAACTCCCTGGATCCTTAAGCTTGGGTAGAAGCTTCCTTTGTAGAACCGCACTTACCGTCTCTGAAACCATGACCTTTTCATGAGGTTCATACTTACGCTTATAAGTACTTAGTTTCTTGAAGAACTAGCTTTGGAAAGGTTGGCATGTTCCTGATCACATCAAGTAATGGTAAGTTCACATTAACCTTAGATAGGATATCATAAATTTCAGAATATGACTTATCCATTTTGGCTTTCTTCAGGCGGCCTGGAAAAGGGTTGGCGGCACTTATGGTGAAGGAGAGTTGTGATGAACCTCCGGAACTGAATTTGCTCTTTTTTCATGATCAAAAGCAAATGTGGCCGGTGGTGGCCTTTTCGAGCGTTCCTCCTTTTCAACATCCTCACTTGCATCATCATGACACTCATCAATAACTTCAACATTAATTTTATTATCAAATATCTTACATGAATGAAGAACTTTGACCGCTTTTGCTTGCTCAGGTTGGCTCGGAAATTTGCTAGGATCATGGGCTCTTACAGCATCAGCAAGTTGTCCCACTTGAACTTCCAACTTCCCAATAGATGCTGCAACATTCTTCAGTACCGCATCATGTTGAGCAATGGCCGAATCTTGTTTTTCCATCTTTGAGTCTATTTTCTGCATAAAAGCTAACATAATCGCTTCCAAAGATGACTTAACAGGTGGGTTAGACTGATTAGTAGTAGGCATACTAGAATTAGCAGTATTTTTCCATGAAAAATTCGGATGCTCCATCCAACCAGGATTGTAAGTATTTGCATAAGGATCAAATCTAGGTCTGGGGTTATAAGCATTCATCAAATTAGCTTGTTCTTGCACATATTCAAGAAATTCACTACCAGAAGGACATGAGTCAAACCTATGACCAACAATATTGCAAATTGAACAAACCTCAACCGGTTTGGCTTGTGTAGACATCATCGCGTCCATTTTCTTGTTGAGGGCTGCGATTTGCCTTGCTATGTCGTCGTTCTGGTTTAGCTCAGAGATGCTTCTCGCCTTATTCCTTGTGTCCCTCTGCTGCGAGTTAGATCCCAACATCTCATAAATCTCATATGCCTCTAAGGGTGTTCTTTTGAACATTGCTCCACCTGCAGCATTATCTGTCATAGTCTGACAAGAAAGATTTAGTCCATCATTAAAATATTGCATTTTATTTTTTAAAGAATAAATATGATGGGGACATTGCATCAAAAGCATCTTAAATCTATCCAATGCTTCATGGAATGGTTCTCCATCAGCTTGCTGAAAATTTGGAATAGTAGGTGATGATGATATATAATGTTATATTTTTATCCCTTAATACTTAGTCTCCTGTGCTTATTTGGTACCTAAATACACTCATTATTCTTATATTTTGATTTAGGATGTAATTGAAGTCCTTAAGTTCGAAAAGAAACTGAAAAGAGTATATGGATCAACTTTGAAGATTAAACGGGACCTGCTCATGAAGAACCAGATGATGTGCCATATATGGTTGGAAAGCTCTTGAAGTCTAGTTTCTGGAGAATTTTACGGTTCATAATTACGAGTTTCCTAGAGGACGTTACGGCAATTTTAGTACCGATGGCACAGTCTGGATGGCAAAACACCATGATGAGAGATCTAGCTATCTTGTTTGAGAGATCTAGCTATCTTGTTTACTGGTGTGAGTATAGAAAAGCTAACTCTCATTTTTCACAAATACCACTTGAATCTATATGCTAAATTAACCTTGGTGGCACTATTGAGGTTAAATATTCAGATTATGCGACCCAGTGATTTTGCATGTCATCATGCTATAGAACGTCCACCAAGGACACGATTTAAAATTCTCTATATTGAATAGAGTGGTTTAGTTTGCTTTATTTGCTTTATTGTGTGCTTGACTTATTTTTAGGTTGTGTGCTTGCATGTTTGCTTTTGTTTTTGCTTTTGTTTTTAGGTGATCGAGCACCCCCTATCATACCTGAAGAATTCACCCAGCCATGGTTGTTATGGAAATTGGACCCTGAGGAGCCTTCGGTAGGATTTCAGTTATTCTGTCAGTTGAAATTCAAAGATTGGCAACTCCCACAGTATTCAAGGAAGAAGCAGAATGTTGAGCTAATAACAATAAACAAAGGCGCTGCTTGGGAGGCAACTCAAGGGGAGTTCGTTCTTTTCTCTTTTTATTTTTGCATTTCCAGTTTAGTTATATTTACCTTCTTTTTGCATTCCACCTTACATTGGGGACAATGTCAATTTCAAGTGTGGGGGAGAAGATCTAGGTTGCATTTGTCATGAGCAAGAACTAGTTAGGCTTGACATATTTATAACATGATTGAATGAGTAATCTTCTGACTTAGAATTAATTAGTTGAGTTATTTTCCTTCAGATGGTAGTGACTAAATGAGTAGACAAAAGCTGGTGAGATTTTGAGTCTTTAGACTGACACATTCATATCAGTCTTACTATTTTCTTTCATGAGAGATATTCTACCATGGATTTGTTTCTCTAGAACTTACTTTGATTGTATTCAAGGTCACATTGACACATGGATACATGAACATGATTAAGGCCAATTTTGTTATAAGCTACATAAGCCAAATAGCCTACCTTGTGATTAAATTTTCCTTTTGCTAAACACCTTTGAGTTTTATTGACTTCATTGTTAACCCACATTACAAGCCTTAAACCTGAAAAATAATGCCGATACCCAAGCCATAAAACTAGTGGAACATTGATCATCATTATGATATGTATGGGTGTGCAAGTTTCAAGTGTGGGGTGTTTGGATTTGTGGTATGGCTATGTTTGAAAAAAAAATGAAAAAAAAAGAAAAGATGAAAAGAAAGTGAAGGAGGAAACTGTTTCTCATGTTACAATATGTCTTTATGAATCCTCCTAATACTCCAAGAAAGGGGTATATTTATGTATGATTTCTAAAAAGGGGGAAGCTTTTGCAAATGATTGTTCCCTGTTTCGGTTAAAAAGTATTCCTTTGAACAATCTCTTTGCGAAGGTCGTAATGTTATATGGGTTGAGTATGTTAAAGCCAAGTTGAAGAAGTTGCTGAATGGAGTGATTGATTGTACATGTCTTATTGATGTATTTTTGCTCCATTAATTCCATTGGTTTTTGAGCTATATTCCCAAATATTTTCCACCTTGGTCCTAGACCCCATTACAACCTTTAAAGTCCTTATGATCCGTGTTATGCATGTGATTCTAGTGGTGGAGAATGAGAAGATATGCAAGCTTATTGTAGATCATTTTCATTGGAATGAATTTGAGTGAAATACATACCCTTCAAACATATGAGAGTTGAGTGTTTATTTCCGTGAGCCTCTACTTATTTAGTTTGCTGTATCTTCAAGTGAAAATGCTTACTGATTGATTTTTAAGTTGTCTAAAAATGTTTGTTCATGATGTGTTATGAGTTGTGAAGAGCTTGATTGTTCTTTGTTGATGGCGTTGCAACCTTGATATGTTGAGTAGAGTGAATTTTAGTTTTGCCCGAGGACGAGCAAACCCTAAGTGTGGGGGAATTTGATGATGATACATAATATTATATTTTTATCCCTTAATACTTAGTCTCATGCTCTTATTTGGTACCTAAATACACTCATTATTCTTATATTTTGATTTAGGATGCAATTGAAGTCCTTAAGTTCGAAAAGATGCTGAAAAGAGTATATGGATCAAATTTAAAGATTAAACTGGACCTGCTCATGAAGAACCAGATGATGTTCCATATATGGTTGGAAAGCTCTTGAAGTCTAGTTTCTGAAGAATTTTACGGTTCCTGATTCCGAGTTTTATAGAGGAAGTCACGACAATTTTAGTATCGATGGTGCAGTCTGGATGGCAAAACAGTAAATATTCAGGAAAGAAAGATCGATCCTACACCCATAATAGGATCAATTCGTCTACGCGTAGATGATGAGTGCATGAAAGTGCACTCTGAACAGTCTTATAACCATCTCAATTGCTAGATTATTATCCTTAATCAACATCTTTAATACTATTTTTACATCTATATGTTGCTTCACATGGTTGTTTGGAAAATGCAGGAAATTGGGGTTAAAAGAAGCTGAAAAGAGTATATGGATCAACTTCAAAAATTAATCTGTACCTGCTAATGAAGAACCAGATGATGTGCCACATATGGTTGGAAATCTCTTGAAGTCTAGATTCTGTAGAATTTTACGGTTCGTGATTCCGAGTTTCCTAGAGGAAGTTACGGCAATTTTAGTACCGATGGCGCAGTCTGAAGGGCAGAACAGAAAATAAGCTGGAAGTCCGATCGATCCGCCGATCGATCGGACCACGCAGAAACGTGACAGAACCTATGTTTTTCAGCCATAAGGGATCCGATCGATCCCTCCTATGGGGTTCGATCGATTCGACACCAATGGTCCGATCGATCGGACTCGGGAAAAGCCAAAAATAGCGGATTTTTACTCAACCGATCGATCCAACACTCATAGTCCGATCGATCGGACTTGGGAATTAAAGGATGACAGAATGTATGCTTTTTAGAGGAACACAGTTCGATCGATCCATCCATCGATCGGACTCGGGAATAGCCAGAGACGGAGGATTTTTACGAAACCGATCGATCCGACTCCCTTCGTCCGATCGATCGGACTCGGGCGTAAATAGAAGTTGAGGATTTTAATGAGACTGATCGATCCAACATCCCGAGGAGGATCGATCGGACGTTCCCAGTGAATAAAATCAACGGTTTAGATCAAATCCGTTGATGGAGAGACTTTGGGGCTATAAATAGGACTCTTTCTAGGGTTTGAGGGGGACTTCTTGGACGTTTTTGGAGGCTCTTTTCTGGACGTTTCCCAAAGGAAAAAGATGAAGGAATCTCCATCCATGGCCGAGTAATCCGCGGGCATGGCGGACGGATGATCTAGCGAGGACTAGGGCTTCTTCTCCAACAATGGTTCATAGTTTTTAATCTTCATTGTTAAACTCTTTTCTATGTATTGGATCTTCAAATATTATTTTCAGATTATAGATTTCTATGTGGATGATTAATATTATGAATCCAGTCATGCTTCTTTCATGATCTTATAATCCCATAGTCTTCTCTATTGATTCTCCTACCGAGTCTCGTGAGACCTTTGCTATGCATTGCCCGTAGTGACAACTGGTATTGTGTATTTTTAGGGATCTGGTTAGACAAGGTTGGGGCTCTATCCAGAGGAATCTTTGCTATGCATTGCCGATTGTGAGAGTTGGTATTGTGTATTCTTAGAGATCCGGTTAGATAGAGTCAGGGCTTTGTCCCGATAAACTTTTGCTGCGCATTGCCTGTGGTGACAGCCGGTATCGTATATTCTTAGGTTTGGTTGGATGAAGTTAGAACTATAAAAAGGAAGAATCAATCGTAGGAAGAGACATTTATATATTTTGTTAGGTTTATAGTTCCATATCTTCCGGTTAAGGTGATTGGGATGTGAATCCCTTAACTGAGTATTATATGAACCATTGAGAAGAGAAGAACCTAAATCCGAGTGACGTAATTCCTGAAGCCTAGCCTTATTAAAAGCCTGATATCTTTAGTTAACATTACATTATCATTAATCCTTTGATCTAACTTAACTTAGTTAGCTTTCTTCATTGTCTTCAATATATTATTATCTGTGTTTCTGGATCTTTCCTGCTTGTCTCTCTGTGGGATTCGACCTCTCTTATGCAGTACTGCACCGCGACCGCTGTGCGTGACACATTTGAGCGATATCAAAAATTGGCGCCGTTGCCGGGGAGACGGTTCAGAAAAGCGCTAGAATCAGATTTCGATGATTGAAGACATCGAAGGCGGTAACTTTGTTCCCTTTTCTTTGGAATTTTATTTCTTTTTCGTTAGTTTTCTTTATTTTCTTTTTAGTTGTTTTTTGATTTTTCGTTTTATTTTTACTTGCTAAAAAAAAATTGAAAAAAAAGAGGATGGAAAATGAATTATATCAATACTATTTGAGATCATGTTCTATGAAGTCGAGAGATGGAATGTCTCAAACAACAGTTCGTAAGAAAAACATATACGAATTGAGAAAAGATTGAAGATTTTGATGCAACGGATAGATCCTACACCCATAGAATGTCTCAAACAACAGTTCGACGCGGGCGTAGCCAAAAATTGAAGATTTTGATGCAACGGATCGATCCTACACCCATAGAAGGATCGATCCTACTTTCCTAGTGAAGAAATTCAACTGTTCAGATCTAATCCGAGGATGGAAACACTTAAGGCTATAAAATAAGGTTATAAATATGACTCTTTCTTGGGTTTGAGGGGGGATTTTCTGGATACTTTTGGCTGCTATTTTCTATTTTTTTATATTTTTCATAGGTTTTCTCTAGCTTTATGGAATCTTTTGGAGGATTGTTCTTGATGGCCCTGTGTGGCTAAACCTTAATCCTTGGTCGAGGAAACTGAAACCTCGGAATCAATGAAATTGTGAGATCCAATCTATTTTTATTGTTCAGTTTATACTTGAGTATTGAATGTTCTTCTGAGATTAAATATTCATGATTGTCTTGTCTAATTGCTAGGAGGGCTACTAGTTTATTATTCATAGCGATCTACTACTCGGTTGGATATCAAATCCGTAATTGTTTAATCCCTCTAATTTGCGAAGCAACTGAGATCTATTGATTTATTGCGTTTCAGAGATTAATAGATCTTAGGAAGAATATTCGACTAAATTAAATGCAACTGCTTGTGCTTGTGTTGTTTAGCTTCATCGATTTGCTACTAGATTAAATCTACAGCGCTTGTCTTAGGTTGTTTAGTAGTTAGGGTTGATTGGATCGCTTGTTTCTAATTAACTATGATTAAGGAGAGATTCGAATTTCATTCGAACGGTGAATATTCATTGTATAAATTGATTGATACTGCATCAATGATCAGTTGTTGGATTCTGATGGTAGATGTTGACTCAGACCAATGTTTGTTCTCTTGATTTAATTCGATTCTTCGCTTTAGATTGTTTCTTATTTGTTTTCGTTTTACTCAAAAACCCCCATCTTTGTTCACATAGCATAAAAATTATATTAGACACTACTCGTGGGATCGACTCTTACTCGCACTATTATATTTATTTTAAAGAGTATTGGTTTTATTTTTGAGTGACTGCGACAGCACATCAGTAGGCCTCGCGTACTTCTCCAAAGGGTGTGCATTGTTATTAAGCTCCATTTCCTCTTGTTCTTCTTCTTGAACTCCTAGATATGATGTGGACAGGCTGTCTTTGTTAGATCCCTTCTTACTCCCAATTTGATCTACGTTATCGTTCACGGGCAACAACTTTTCTTTCCATAATCGACAACTTTGCATTCACTACTAATAAACTCTAATCAAATCCCCGACAACGGCGCCAAAAGCTTGATGAATAAATTTTATATCTCGCAAGTATACGAATCGGTGTGATCAGTATAGCAGCAGGACGAGTATCGTACCCACAGAGATTTGTAAAGATTATTAGAGTGAAACACAAAAGATGATAGAAGAAAGAAAATAAGGAAGGAAAAGTAAGAAATATGAAGTATCGAAAATAGAAGAGCTAATAACGAAATAAGAAGACGATGGAAATATGATGGATGAATACTAAGGTTCTGATTTCACCATAACATCCTCATTCTATGCATTGAATCAACAAAATCTCAGTTTAATTCCAAGGGCTCGTTCTTCCGGTATGATGATCCTCTCGGCCGCGGTCTTCACCAAGTACTTTCAATTAACCCTAGCTAATGAACCCATAACTGAGTGTCAATCAAGAATCCATTAAGCTCTGAAGAACAATTATGAACCAAGAATTGTCTTAGCTTGAACCTGGCTTCGACTAAATCTCATTCATTCATAGATCGTGCAAGATTAAGCAATGAACCCTCACTCAATCTCACATAAAACAATCTATAATACTTTTGTTGGCCAGATAAAGGTATTTAAGATCTAAGTTATAATAATGAATGAAACAATGAAAATAAACTGATTAACTAATCATGATGCAATAACTTAGAATGATTCAGTTAGGGCTACATCGGTTCCTTAGCAAAGAAACTAGCCATTCATGTTCATCATGAGGGCAACAAAACTAATGAAGAAATAAAGAAGAAATAAGATGAGAAAAGAAAAGAAAGCCAAGCCTTGAACCAGTCTCCTCTCCTCCAAACGAT
Organism: Narthecium ossifragum; assembly: GCA_963920575.1. NCBI lineage: Eukaryota > Viridiplantae > Streptophyta > Magnoliopsida > Dioscoreales > Nartheciaceae > Narthecium > Narthecium ossifragum. The sequence continues at coordinate 14,227,643 of OY986969.1, forward strand.
GCCAAAAAGCCCCCTCAAACCCTAGAAAGAGTCCTATTTATAGCCTTTAAGTGTCTCCATCCTCGGATTAGATCTAAGGCGTTAATTTTCTTCACTGGGAAGGTAAGATCGATCCTTCCATAGGTGTAAGATCGATCCTTTGATATCAAAATCTTAAATTTCTAGTTACGCCCGAGGAAGATTGATCCTTTGATAGGAGTAGGATCGATCCTTCTCAGTAGGATGGATCCTTCTGTGAGAGTAGGATGGATTCTTCTTAGTAGGATGGATCCTACTGAAAGAGTAGGATGGATCCTTCTTAGTAGGATGGATAGTAGGATCAATCCTTCTGTGATCATCTGAAAAGTATGTGTTCTGTCAGGTTTGTATGCATAAAAGGATCGATCCTTTTAGGGAACATGATCGATCCGTCTTTCCTGAGCATTTACTGTTTTGCCATCCAGACTGCGCCATTGGTACTAATATTTCCGTAACTTCCTCTAGGAACCTCCAAATCATGAACCGTAAAATTCTCCAGAAAATAGACTTCAAGAGCTTTCCAACCATGTATAGAGGATGATCTGGTTCATTCTAAACAGGTGCAGATTTGATGTTGCATATGACATATATTTGCTTCTTTAGCTCCACTTTCCTGCATATTTCAAATAACTTTGTAAAGCAACATATAAGTATAAAAATAGTACTAAAGAGACTAATTAAGGATGAAAAATCCAGTAATTAAACTAGTTCTAAGGCTATTCAGAGTGCACTTTCATTCACTCATCAGCCACCGAAGAGGAGCTAGCGCCTGCACCTGCAAAACGCAGCCCGGATAGGAGTGAGCAACTAAGCTCAGCAGGGAAACTTCACTACGACACTCAAGTGTTGCTCTCAAGTCGGACCTGGGTGTATTAAGAGGTCCCATAACCCCATCGCGTGTCCCTGAGGCCCACGATCATGGTCTTCCAGAAGAACTGGTCACTTGATGGGTCACACTCAGTAACCAGGAACCAACCCTGCTGGCTCACAAGCAGGGAAACGACACTGCAGGCGGGAAATGGCACTGCTAAGTAGGCAACCCCTCTACTCAAGAGTCAACACAGTGGGACACCGGCTACACCTCAGCATCCGACTCGAGGCCGACATGTGAGGGCCCGTCCCTCTGACCTGGCTCGACTGCGTGGGTCAAGAGCTGGTCTCCTGTTGATTTGGTTCCGCGTCGGGCACGATCGGGCGATCGTGTGGCGGTTTGGACCCCGAGGGCATTTTGATAAATATGCCCTCTGGTGGTCGGTTTCACACCCGCGTTCCACACACTGACTTTGATTGATGTATGTGCTTGATTAGAATCCCTAGGGTGTGTCCGATCGGAAGATCGGAGCTCGATCGGGAAAGATCGAATTGGACGGCTGAGATAGATCTGGAATTTCTATATAAGGCATGTCTCTTTCTCTCTTTCCTTCTCTTCTTCTCCTGTCGTTTTCTCCTCTCTCTCTCCTTCGGCTGATCTAGGGTTGGAGACTTCGGCTTTCGGAGCTTGGATCTTGGCGGCTCGGTTGGTGGCACGCGTGGAGGAGCTACCCTACTTGCTCAAGTAGGTGTTTCTACCTCGATCCTTGGATCGGGTTCTCCGAGGATAGGATTATTGCACTTTCGCTATAGAAATACATGTTAGAATGGTTTGTAACTCTTTGTATGTGTAGTATAACTCATTTCTTGTATTCCTACGTTGAGATTTCAGTATTTGAACGGTTGGTTTCCGTATTATCGCCGTTTTGTCGGTTTTTGTCCATTTGGACCTAGATAAGAGATTTAACCGTCGAAAACTGGATTTCTTCACTCCATTAGCTTCCCCTTTGCTAAATATACTTGCTTGCAAGATTTCATCTTATTCCAACGTGATTTGATACTTGAAATCCAAAGAAATGGATTTCCGGCACTGTTCTGATGAACTGTGCCAAGGCTCGACGGTCGATCAGTGCATCGACCGTCAAGTGTTGTTTTACCCTTTCTGGGCCGGACGGTCGACCGTCGGATCGACTATCGGGCTATGTCAGGATTTTGGACTCCCACGGTCGATGGATCGATCGACCGTGGGATCTTCTCCTTTTCGCCTTTTACCTGACGGTCGACCGTCGGATCGACCCTCAGGCGCTGTTTGGTTTTGGGCTTCTCATGGTCGATGGGTGGATCGCCGGATCGACCGTGGCATCGTCCGTGGTCTCACGGTCGATCCCCGGATCGACCGTGACATCGTCTGTGACCCGTTGAACTTGGTTTTCAAGTATTTCTTGGATGGTTTTGATGGGGGATTAGTATCTAAACATGTTGGGAAGCATTTAGGGGGATTTGATGAGGTTTTCAAAGGATTTCCATTTGGTTTGAGAATTGATTCAAATGTTCTTTCCTTTTTAGAAAACCTATGGTTCTACTTGCAATTAATACATGATTGATTGTAGTTAAGTGCTTAGTTAATTGCTTAGCCATTAGCTAGCTATGAGTGCTAGCTAATGAGGAATTGTGGAACCTTAGCCTCTTGCCGGCGAGTGCCGAGGGCTATTGTATATCTGTTGAACTTATAACTGCTGATGTGACATATAGAGACATCTAGGATAGATGTTTGCCTAGGATCATGCATTGTATGCATTAGAGGCATTTGAGGTTAGGCGGGCGATGGTTTAGGTCGCCGATCCGAGGCTCTCGGGTAGCTCGGATCTAGCCTTAGGACCGTGGATGGGTAGTCAGGAGTAGGGTGTGATTGTTGATCAAGTCTCCTGTCTTTTGAGGATTCACGCTAGTTGACTTTGATCAGTATTTGAGGTTTAGAGGTCGTGTTGTCTTCCAAGGCCAAGTGCTAAGGATGCAACCGATGTGTTCCCGATGTGGTCCCCAGGCAGTAGTATCCCTGCTGGGTAAGGGTGATCCTGCATGGTACTGTTCCCCTGTCAGTGCTTAGGGTGATCTTGGTAGAGTGACCAAGAGAGAGGTTCATGACAGGAGCCCTTGGGACATCGGTGGGTTATGAGACCCGTGGCATCCGTTAGACTTAGGCTGGGAGACAACACTGTTGTTGTTTTCCTCCTTTTAGTGTGTCGTAGAGTAGAACCCTACTGAGCTTATCGCTCACTCCTACCCGGGCTGCGTTTGCAGGTATAGGCGGCAGTTCTTCGTCAGTGGAGCCGGCCGGATCGGCCTTCGGCGGCGCGAGCACATCCAGAGGCGCTTGAGGTTGCTGGAGGATTAACTGTTGTACCCCTTTTGATATATATGTATATTGGAACTTTGAAATTGTACAACTGATCTTATATTATAATTGAGTCCGTTTAGCCTCTGGATTACAACTGTTTAAATTACTTATCTTTTCCGCTTTGTATCGCGTCGGTTGATGATGAATAGTGATAGGAACCCTCACGCCCCGTCCTGGATGGGTTTTTTGGGTCGGGGTGTGACACGACACGACCTCTACAATCATCAAGTAACAGGTGTATCAGTCATCTAGACATATCATCGAATTTGACTGTACACCACAATTCAAACCAGGTCCAAACTACCCAACTCCGGTCCTAGGGCTAAATCCGAACTTCCAAGCCTCGAGACGGCGACCCACAGATCGCACACGCCCTAACTAGGCAACTAATGCAGAACAGAGATGCATGCGATGAACATACACATATAAACAGTTAAGCATGCAGCAGGATGTGATGAAAGCATAACAAGGTCTGGGCTCGACACTCTGCCGGCCCGGGGTGGTGACATGTATTTATGGTCTGGAACTGCGGTAGTGGTACACCACCAACTGCCAGCCAGTTCACCAGCAACCTGCATCGGGAAATAGCTGATGAGTGCATGAAAGTGCACTCTAAACATGACTAAGAGCAGTTTATTTGCTGAGTTTTCATGATTAATATAGATGATTTCGTCCGTATATGTTGCATTACAAAGTTATTTATATTATGCAGGAAATTGAAGCAAAGATCGGTCTTTAACGCCAAAACTGTACCTTGTCGGAATGAACCAGATGATGTACTATACATGATTTGAAAGCCCCGGAAGTCTAGTTTCCGAGAGTTTTTACGGTTCATGATTTGGAGCTTCCTAGATGAAGATATGCTATTTTGAGTATGAGAGGTGTAGACAAAGCAGTTACGGAAGAAGAAGATCATCTGATGCTCAAAGGATCAATCATTTTCCCTAAAAGGATCGATCCTTTTATGTAGACAGACCTGACAGAGCGCATACTTTTCAAACGATTACAGAAGGATCGATCCTCCTTTCACTCGAGAATATTGATAAAATCATCGAGCAGAAGGATCGAACTTTCTCCTATCGAAGGATCCATCGTACTATCCATCCTACTGAGAATGATCCATCCTACTATCCATTGTACTGAGAAGGATCAATCCTTTGATCATGCTTCTATCAAAGGATCGATCTTCCTCGGGCGTAGCCAGAAATTGAAGATTTTGATATCAAAGGATTGATCTTACACCTATGGACGGATCGATCTTACCTTCGTAGTGAAGAAAATTAACGGCTCAAATCTAATCCGAGGATGGAGACACTTTAAGGCTATAAATAGGACTCTTTCTAGGGTTCTGAAAGGGGTTTTTCTACAGAGCTTTGGAGGGGAGAAAAGCAAGAAAGAAGATGAAGATATCTCCATCCATTGCCGAGCAAGCCGCGGGCATGGCAGACGGATGATCTAGCGAGGATTAGGGTTTCTTCTTCATCATGGTTCATAGTTTTAATCTTTATTGTTAAACTCTTTTCTATGTATTGAATCTTCAAGAATTATATCTATTGTTTACCTACTTTATATTGTGAAATCTTTGCTATGGATTGCCAATTGTGAGAGTTGATATTGTGTATTCTTAGAGATCTGGTTAGATAGAGTTAGGGCTTTGTCCCGATAAACTTTTGCTATATGTTGTCTGTAGTGACAATCGATATCGTATATTCTTAGGTTTTGGTAGGATGAAGTTAGAGTTATAAAAGGAGAAATCTATCGCAGTAAGAGACATTTATATATTTTGTTAGGTTTATAGTTCCATATCTTCCGGTTAAGGTGATTGGGATGTGAATCCCTTAATTGAGTATTATATGAGCCATTGAGAAGAGAAGAACCTAAATCCGACTGAAGTGATTCATGAAGTCTAGCCTTAGCCTAATCCTGATTTCCTTTGTTAACTTTATTTTACCGTTACATCTTCGATCTACTTTATTAACTTTTACGCTCGTGATTGTTTCCTATATATTGTTATCTATATTTCTGGATCTTTCCTACTTGTCTCTCTGTGGGTTCGACCGCTCTTATGTTGTACTGTACCACGACCACTGTGCATGACACGTTTGAGCGATATAAAAAATTAGCGCCGTTGCCGGGGAGAAGGTTCAGAAAAGCGCCAGAATCAGATTACAGTGACTATAGACATCGAAAGCGGTAACTTTGTTCATTTTCTTTAGTCTTTATTTCTTTATTTCGACTTTGATTTTCCTTCTCTATTAGGATTGTTTTCTTTTATTCGGTTTTAGTTAGTAAGTTTAGTTTCAATTATCGTTTTTGCTTATTTTCTGTAGTTGGTTTGCATCTTTTGGATTCCGTGTTTGTTGGTGTATACCTCGGTATAGAGAAAAACTAGGCAGATTTGCTAGACGCCCCGAGGGTGATTCTGAAACTTCTAATAGTGAGACATATATTGCTGATTTCTTTGACGCACAGTCACAAACTTCACATCATACTTTCATTATGGCTGAGCACGAGGAAGAACAAGCTCCTAGGAGTTTGCAAGAATATTTGCATCACACACGCACTGTTACACCTTCATGAATCATGTTTCCACCCAATGCAGCACACGTTGACTTTAAACCTAGCATAATTCAGTTGCTTCCTACTTTTCATGGGTTGGAAAATGAAAATCCCTATGTGCATATTAGGGAGTTTGAGGAAGTAGTAGCGACCTTCCATGGCCAACCAGGTACACTAGATATGATCCGACTTAAGTTCTTTCCCTTCTCACTAAAGGATAGAGCGAAGAGTTGGTTATATTCCTTGAGGCGACGATCTATAGGATCTTGGGCTGAAATGACAAAGATATTTTTCAACAAGTATTTCCCACAGGACAAGACCAATGCACTTAAGAGACAGATTTTGACCTTCACACAGAAGGATAGTGAAACTTTGTATCAGGCGTGGGAACGATTTAACGATATGTTGAATTTATGTCCTCATGATGGATATGAAAGTTGACGTCTTGTTAGTTATTTCTATGATGGTTTAATTATTAGAGAACACCAATTTGTTGAGATGATGTGTAATGGTGAATTTTTGCAAAAAGATCCTGATGCAGCAATTGAATATTTGACTGAGCTTGCTGAGAAAGCTCATACATGGACTCGACCGAGTGCAACAGAAAGTACAAATAGGGTCAGACCACCACCGCAGTAACAAGGTGGAGGAATTTATCACCTGCGGGAGGAGGATGCACTCAAGGCTAAAGTGGAGAGTCTAACAAGGGAGCTGGAGCTATTAAACACCAAAGATATGATGGCAGCCCGGACCTCTCCATACAATGAACCTACATGGCCGGCTGGGCCGTGTGCGATATGTCAGGGCGTGGACCACCAGATTGACGGTTGCCCTACTTATGTTGAGATGAGAGGTGTGTACGACGAGCATTGCAATGCTGTAGGCGGATTCAGGACGCCGTACACCCCTTACTCGAAAACGTATAATCCAGGATGGCGAGAGCATCCGAACTTCAGCTGGAAATCGAATGCTCCACAAAGCAATGAGCATCATCAACCGCCACCTAATAAGCCTTTTTCTAACCCTCCTTATAATGCATCTGGTTTTCCTAGGCCTACATTTAATGACAGTTTATAGGAACTGAAATCTATTATTGTGCAGGAATCTAAGGAAAGAAAGGAGGATGTTCAAGAGATCAAGATCCAGATCACGAAGCTGATCAACTCTTTGAGCGTGCATGAACGAGAAAAGTTCCCAGCTCAACCTCAACAAACGCAGGTATCTAGTGATGAGCAAAATAATGTGAAGGAGATGAACGGCGTAACTACAAGAAGCAGAAAAACAACAAAAAGCCCTTCAAAAGAGCCCACCGAACCTCCTATTGCTATTGAAGAAGAGGATCGGATTCAGGAGAACCGATCATTTAGATGGCCCTACGCCAGATGACTTTAAGGTACGTGTCACTTTCCCTCAGGAATTGAAATCCACTAAATTGACTATGGAGCCCAACATCGAGGTTTTGGAGCATCTTCAACAAGTTAAGGTAAACCTTCCTCTTTCGCATGTTATTAATCAAATTCCTACATATGCTAAAGTGATTAAAGATTTATACACTATGAAGAGATGACATCATGTAAAGAAAACTGCATTTTTAACAGAGCAGGTTAGTGCACTGCTTCAACATAGGATTCCTCCTAAATATAAGGATCCTGGTTGTACTTCTGTGTCTTGTTTTATTAGAGAACATGAAGTAGGTCAAGCTTTATTAGATCTTGGTGCAAGTGTTAATTTGATGCCATATTCTATTTACTTGCAACTTGGTTTGGGACAGATTAAGTCGACATCTATGGTTTTGCAATTGGCAGATAGATCCAGGAGGAGTAGTAGAGGATGTGCTTGTTCAAATAGATAAATTTTATTATCCTGTTGATTTCTTAGTCTTGGATACTCAAGCTGTAGTAACTCCTAATTCTAGAATTCCTATTATTTTAGGTAAATGATCGCTCACAAACGTCGTCGTTAAAACGGATGTAAAACGTAATTTAGAAATTTATAAACCTTTCTTTCAGCACTAAATTAATAAGATAGAATAATGGTGAAATACAGGGTCGATCCTCAGGGAAAACTTGTTTACGAATGAAGAAAAATCAGAATTAACTCTCAACACTCTAATCCTAAAGCGAAGAAGGATTGATTTAGGGTTTTTAGAAATTGATTAATTAAAATTAATTAAGAAAGCGATTAACGAAATTAAAATAGATCAATGAGAGAAAACCTAGGGATTACTCAATCCACTTTAGTTTCACTTCCTGTATTCTCTAATTATCCTCTTGTCTCTTATCTCGACATTATGGATTCATAGCTTCTTAAGCTTACATGAATCCCTAAAATAATGCTATTGCTTCCCTAAGGCATAACCTATCCAAACTTAGCATAGATTGTCTTCGAACTTAATTTGAGTACAACCTATCTTCATCTAGCATAGAGTATCTCAAAGGCATCCACAAAAGCAACATGAAAACCATCCTACGAATCTCTACCATCAAGCACAGCAATCAAGTAGGTCTGAATATACGTCGAGGAACTCTATTCCCTCAACTCTTCATAAAATAAAACCATATTCATAGGATCATGTCTTTGAAAAGATACAAAAATCAAACTAGAAAATACAAGGAAGCTACACTAAAGCTTCATGAGATCCCTAAGTAAAGAGTTTAGCCACTCATCTTTTGGATGAGATCCATGTATTCGATGAAGAAAGCTAGGGATCCACTCCGCATCTCCGTCTTCTTCTCCAATCTGAATTCCTCCGTTTCTCTCTATGGGGGGCCTCCTGTTTTTGGCTAACAGAACCCTTTTTATATGTTAATTCCCGGAATTAGGGTTTAGGGTTAAGTTAGACCCCAAGTACAACTCGGAATTCCTGGTCCAACCCTGACAGCTTCTTCCAATCGCAACTGGACTCAACCGGTTCGGAATTTGAGAATGAGTCCAACACAAACAATGTATATCTAGAAGTCCTCTGTCCTCTCCGGAAGAGTTTGCAATATTTGGACTTAACTAGAATATTTGACGAATATTCGCCCACGCGTTGACGGACCAGTCTTCCAGCAGCTAATTATCTTCATCTTTTCAAAACTGCTATCCATCCATCAGGAATCTCTGAAAGTATCCAACATGAAAGTTGTACGTCTTGATGTGTACTAGCTGTCATTCAAATATCAGAATATTTGGAGATAAGCATAATTTCTGATGAATATTATGCTAACAGTCGATAGAGCAGTGTATTTCAGCATATTAACCGAATTTCTTGCATTTCTTCTCAAAGCATGATTAAACTTGAAATCAACTAACAAGCTATCAAATACAAACACTCTAGGTCTAACAAAGCTAAGTTAAGCGGTTTAATCATGAACATTTAGTGACTCATCAGTAGACCGTTTCTTGCTACTGCTAATGCGATAATTAATTACAGGAATGGCTTAATGAATTTAACTTTTGGAAATATGATTTTAGAAATTAATGTTTTTAATGTTGCTAAGCAGCATGGTGAGGATGATGAATGCCAGCAGACTTACCAGATTGATTTGCTCACTGAAGAGGACTTTGCTACAACTGAAATAATTGTCTTGAATTAGATTTGGATGAAAATGTTGATGTTGATGGTATGTGTAAAAATTTAGAACATTGTTTTTTTGCAGGTCCATGGAATCCAAAGTTTGAAGAACTATCAGAAAGAGGACAGCTACCAACGCCATCAGTAGTAGAACCGCCCAACCTGGACCTAAAGTAGCTACCTCAAGGTTTAAAGCACGCCTATCTTGGTCCAGGTGGTACATGTCGCGCCCCGACCCGCAAAAGCCCAACCGGGCCGGGCGACGCGAACCGGAACCTAACGAAACGCGGAAAACAAAGCTGGCGAGGGTTCCCTCTAACTTATTGGTCTCCCTAACAGTTTGTCACAAAACACCCTCAATTTAAAAAACAATAATTTAATAAGCCTCGAACAACAGATTACAAACCCAAGTGAATTTAATATACATATTCTCGGAGAGGGGAAGATTCAAATACAACATTACTCTTGTAGGAGACTATCTAACATAGGGTAAAAGCAGTAAACGATCACCACCTCTCAAAGTCCACTAGGCGCCTCCGCACCGCAGACCAACTGCCCGGTAGGGGCCACAGAAGAAGAACTCACTCCTGCACCTGAAAAACGCAGCCGGGTAGGTGTGAGCACTAAGTTCAGTAGGGTTCTACACTACGACACACAGAAGGAAGAGGGAAACGCAATAGTGTCGCCCTCAAGCAAGACTTGGGTGTGCCGCAAGGGTCCCATAACCCTTCACCGGTGTCCCTGAAAGGAGGCCTCAGTCATGTTCCCCAGCCGAACTGGTTACATATTGGGTCGCCCTCAGCGAGGCAAGAAACCACACTGCCATCTCACTAGCAGGCACTCGACTCTGCTAGGCGGGCAACCACACCACTGAGTAGGCACCTCTTCCACCCAAGAGACAGTGAACCGGACACCGGTTGCACCCACAACGTCTGGCTCGAGGCCGACACGACCTTTACTCATCATCAAGCAATAGGTGTACCAGTCCTCTAGGCCTATCATCAAATTCGACTGGACATCACAATTCAAACCGGGTCCAAACTACCCAACCCCGGTCCTAGGGCTAAGTCGGAGCTTCCAGCCTCGGGACGGTGACCCGCTGATCACCCACGCCCTAACCAATGCAACTAATGCACAACAGAGAATGCATGCTATAAACACACACAGATAAGAAGTAAAGCATGCAACAGTATGACAAACATCATATAAGTCAACCGGATTGCTGTAGCGGTACTACCAACCGCTGCCAGCCGATCCGCAGCGGGTCCCAGCATTACGACGGTACCGCGACCGTCAACCGCGGACTCCTGCAACGGGAAGCAACCCCGTAAACGATGATGAATAGTACACAATATAATATTATAATCCAAAATATAATATTATATTCAAACACCCAAAACCTTTACATAGAGGCTAATTGATCCCGTCGATCCGATGTCCAAACGATGTTGGATTCAAGATCGAACTTAGCCATCAGTAGATCTATATACCAGAATCAACATATCCAAAATCCAGAAACATCCAACGGTTGGATTAACGGGAAAACACTAATCAAAACCGCTAATCAATCTAACTCATCAAGTATAGTCCGATCGATCGGACTCGCAAGTCCGATCGATCCTACTCTAACTTACCAAGTACTTGCTGCAACGCAGTCCTCCAGTAATCAAATCATAACCAATTGTAGGAAAATTAGAAAATTATGAAATCAGTTGGGTTAGAGAGTAGATTCAAAGATCTACAACTCTTATGTTCATCACAACCCAAGATCATGCACGTACTGGCCGTAAAACACGCCGCAAGCCGACTGTTCTTCAAGAACAGCAGAAACCGGAAAATCCGAGGTTTATCATGCATAAATCCTACTAAGATCTCAACCAAAGCTTATGAAATTTAAACCAGAAATTCCACTAAGCAATAGGAATATAGCAACACAAAGATCAACAAGATCCAACGGCTAGATCTAGAGAAAACCCGAAAACAACACATGTAGGTAGAACACCTACAGGAAACACACTCCTCGGCTGATTCCCTGCGAACTGGTCACCAACGCAGCTCCAAACCACTTCAAGGATCTTCCTCTCGTTGCCACGGTTCCAACGAGCCTTGGAACACCCAAAATGGTGGCCGGAGGTGGGAGAACGGTGAAGAAGAAGGGGCTGCCGGAAAACAGGGGAAGAAGACAGAGCCGCAGGAGAAGAAGAAAGAAGGAAGAAGAAAGGAGAAGGAGGAGGAGAAGAGGAAGAAAAGAAGGGAAAAGGGGAAGGGGAAAGCCGGAGGAAGTGGGAAAAAGGGGAAGGAGGGGAGGGAAAGTCCTCCCCTTCTGACAAGAGAGAGTGACGGCCAACGGCGGCCGTCCTCTCGAAGCAGAAAAGCCACCGACCCCGAGTCCGATCGATCGCTCTCGAAAGAAAAGCAAGTCTGGATCGATCCAACACCAAGTCGGATCGATCCGAGACAGTCCGGATCGATCCCACACCAAGTCGGATCGATCCGAGACAGGCCGGATCGATCCAACACCAAGTCGGATCGATCCGAGACAGGCTAGATCGATCCGAGACAGGCTGGATCGATCCAAACGGGTCAAATATCTACCGACTCGCTCACGAGTCCGATCGATCGCTCCAAGGAGTGATCGATCGCACAAGGGCCGTAAGCTGCCGAAAAGCAAGCTTCCGCGCACTCGACCTGGGATCTTCCGATCCCGGGTCCACCTAACCATTCTAATCAAGCACTAACACAAATAAGGTCAGTGTGTGCACACGCGGGTGTGAAACAAACCAACAAGGCGCAATTTTACCAAATTGCCCTTGCGGTCTACAACGAGACACAGGGGTAGAGGGACAGGTCCTCACAGTACATACCTAGTTATTATTTCTTCAGCATTAACTGCAGATCAAGGTGAACAATTACTTAGCGTTTTAAATGAGCATAAATTAGCTATTGGATGGAGTATAGCAGATCTGAAAGGTATTAATCCCTTGATATGTTACTATATGATTAATCTTAAACAATGGGTTGTACCTCGTAGGGATCCTCAGTGTAGGTTGAACCCTACAATGAAAGAGGTAGTAAAAACCGAAGTATTGAAATTATTAGATGCAGGGATCATCTTCCACATTGCTGATAGCAAATGGGTGAGCCCTACACAGGTTGTGCCTAAAAAATATGGTGTCACTATTGTTAAAAATGAAAGTAGCAACTTTGTCCCCACTAAATTGGTGACAGGATGGTGTATCTGTATAGACTATAGGAAACTGAATGCAACCACCCGTAAGGATCACTTTCCATTACCGTGCTTAGACCAAATTTTAGAGAGAGTAGCTGGACATCCTTTTTATTGTTTTCTTGATGGTTATTTTGGATATTATCAGATTGAGATTGCTTTAGAAGATCAGGAAAAAACTACTTTTACTTGTCCTTTTGGTACTTATGCTTTTCGTAGAATGCCATTTGGATTATGTAATGCTATTGCTACTTTTCAACATTGTATGATGAGTATGTTTGCTGATATGATCGAGGAATGTATGGAAGTATATATGGATGACTTGACTATATTTGGTAATACTTTTCATGCATGTTTGCAAAACTTAAAGAGAGTCTTGGTCAGGTGTGAAGAGAAGCACCTTGTGCTTAATTGGGAAAAGAACTGCTTCATGGTGCCCTCGGGCATTGTGTTGGGCCACATTGTCTCTTCCAGAGGCACTGAGGTAGACGATCAAAAATCGATCTCATTTCAAAGCTACCTTTGCCTAAGACTGTTAAAGATGTTAGATCTTTTCTAGGGCATGCTAGTTTTTACAGGAGATTCATTCAGAACTTTTCTGCTATTGCTCGTCCTTTGTGTAATCTTTTGATAAAGGATACGCCTTTTGAGTTGACTGTTGATTGTCAGAAGGCTTTTCAGGCTTTGATTGATAAACTGGCTTCTACACCTATTGTACAACCACCTGATTGGAGCCTTCCCTTTGAATTGATGTGTGATGCAAGTGATTTTGCTGTAGGAGCTGTTTTAGGGCAGCGAAAAGATGGAAAATCTCATGTTTATCATTATGCTAGCCGAACCTTGAATAATACACAGATGAATTATTCTACCACCGAGAAAGAACTGTTAGCAATAGTCTTTGCATTCGACAAGTTTCATGCTTATTTGATTGGTTCTCCTATCACTATTTTCATCGATCATGCCACGCTTAAGTACCTTCTCACCAAGAAGGATGCTAAAGCGCGCCTAATTCGTTGGATATTAATCTTACAGGAATTTGATATTTCTATAAAAGTCAAAAAGGACGTGGAGAACGTCGCTGATCACCTATCGAGGTTGATGGTGGAAGTAGCGGAAAATGAGCCACCGATCATGGATGACTTCCCTGATGAACAACTCTTTTCAGTTGCACGACTACCCTGGTATGCGCATATTGTCAATTATTTGGTGACAAGTGAGATCCCTTCCTTTTGGAGTGCACAGGATAAGCGTAGATTCTTTGTTGAGGTAATGAAATTTTTTTGGGATGATCCTGGTCTGTTTAAGTATTGTCCTGACCAGATCATGCGTCGTTGTGTTCCTGATTATAAAATAGAAGGCATCATTACATTCTATCACTCTTATGCATGTGGAGCCCATTTTTCGATGAAAAAGACTGCTACTAAAATTCTTCAATGTGGTTTTTACTGGGCTACTATATTTCATGATGTTAATATTCTCTACAGATCCTGTGATAGATGTCTAACGTTAGGAGCTTTATCTAGGAGACATATGATGCCTTTGAACCCCATTCAAGCTGTAGAGATTTTCTATTATTGGGGTATAGACTTTATGGGACCCTTTCCTTCTTCTTTTGGCTATTTATATATATTGTTGGCTGTGGAATACGTGTCTAAGTGGGTGGAGGCTATTGCATGTAGGAATAATGATCATTCCACTGTGATCAAGTTTCTTAAAGAACATGTTTTGTCTTGATTTGGTACTCCTAGGGTTATTATTAGTGACCAAGGATCACATTTTTCTAACCGCTCTTTTGAGGCTTTGATGCGCAGGTATGGAGACACATAAGGTTTCCACTGCTTATCATCCACAGAAGAATGGTCAAGTTGAATTAGCCAATAGAGAGATAAAGCAAATCTTGGAAAAGACAGTGAGCCCTAACCGAAAAGACTGGTCCTTGAGGCTATTAGACACATTGTGGGCCTATCACACTGCCTACAAGACTACCCTGGGGATGTCGCCATTTCGCCTAGTTTATGGAAAACCATGTCATCTTCCAGTTGAGTTAGAACATAAGGCATATTGGGCTATTAAGTCACTAAATTTTACTTTGGATGGTGCAGGTCAGGAATGGAAACTCCAGCTGTCTGAGCTGGAGGAACTCAGGAATGATGCTTCTGAGAGTTATCGGATCTTCAAGGCAAAGACAAAGGCCTACAATGACAAGAAGATCCTAAGGAAGACGTTTCAAGTTGGACAGCAAGCTTATCTATATCACACACGACAGCATCTCCATCCTGGGAAGTTGCGCTCACGTTGGACAGTCCCCTTTACTGTTAGCCGAGTATTTGAGTATGGGGTTGTGGAAGTTGAAGACCCAAAGGATGAGAGGTTGTTTAAGGTTAATGGACAGCGCTTGAAGCCTATTCCAGAGAAGGCGGACACTGATGAGCATCATGTTCATCTCGTAGACCCTGTCTTCGAGGAATGACCTCTCTACTATCTATCATTTCCCTTTTTGATTAGGTTAGGTTGTTTTAGTTTTTTTATTTTTGTTTTCATTTGCTTTTGTTTGCTATGTTATGTTTTTAAGGATGATTGGACCACCGTCTGTCTTGATTGAGAAATTCGGCCACCATGAGGAGCCTTGGGCAAGATTTCAGCTATTTTGTCAGGTGGCCTCGCTCCTATTTAAATTTATAATTCTTGTCAATTTTATTTAAAATTTAAACCTGCAACCTGTTTTATTCTATTATCATGATTAGCACTCATTGAGGACAATGTGAATTTCAGGTTGGGGGGTGTAGGTATGCATGACCTTATGCATACTACTTTGTGGGTTTAATAGTGTTAAATTGAGCATGTTGCTAGAAATTGTACATGTTGCTTTCACATGGATTTGCCAATACATTGATTGCGTGTGTGATAACCTGAAGGTAGAACATCAGGTGATTCACACACGAACACTGATGATGATGCACAATGTTATATTTTTATCCCTTAATACTTAGTCTCCTATGCTTATTTGGTACCTAAATACACTCATTATTCTTATATTTTGATTTAGGATGCAATTGAAGTCTTTAAGTACGAAAAGAAGCTGTAAAGAGTATTTTGATCAACTTTAAAGATTAAACTGTACCTGCTGATGAAGAATTAGATGATGTGTCAGATATGGTTAGAAAGCTCTTGAAGTCTAGTTTCTGGAGAATTTTACGGTTCGTGATTCCGAGTTTCTTAGAGGAAGTTACGGCAATTTTAGTACCGATGGCGCAGTCTGGATGGCAGAACAGTAAATACTCTGGAAAGTTCGATCGATCCGACACCTAAAGTAGGATCGATCCGTCTATGCAGAAACCTGACAGAAAGCATACTTTTCAGCTGTACACAGTCCGATCGATCCCTCTATCCATCCTACTGAGTCCGATCGATTCGACACCTATAGTTTGATTGATCGGACTCGAGTGTAACCAGAAATTGAAGATTTTGATGAGTCGGATCGATCCGACACCCATAGTGGTATCGATCCTACTTTTCCAGTGAAGAAAATCAACGGTTTTGATCTAATCCGAGGATGGAGACACTTAGGGCTTTAAATTGGACTCTTTTTAGGGTTTGAGGGGGATTATTCCTAGACACTTTTGGCTGCCCTTTCTACTCTTTTATATTTTTCCTAGGTTTTCTCTTGTTTATTGAAATCTTTTTAGGATTGTTCTCGATGGCCCTGCGTGGCTAAATCTTGATCTTTGGTCGAGTAGACTGAAACCTCGGAATCAATGAAACTGTGAGATTTAATCTATTTTTATTGTTCAGTTTATACTTAAGTATTGGATGTTCTTCTATGATTAAATATTCATGATTGTCTTGTTTAATTGCTAGGAGGTCTACTAGTCTATTATTCATGGCGATCTACTGCTAGATTGGATATCAAATCCGTAATTGTTTGATCTCTCTAATCTGCGAAGCAACTGAGATCTATTGATTTACTGCGTTTCAGAGGTTAATAGATATTAGGAAGAATATTCGACTAGATTAAATACAACCGCTTGTGCTTGTGTTATTTAGCTTCATTGATCTCCCTATTCTTAACGCTGCTACTAGATTAAATCTACAGTGCTTGTCTTAGGTTGTTTAGTACTTAGGGTTAATTGCATCGCTTGTTTCTAATTAACTATGATTGAGGAGAGATTCGAATTTAATTCGAACGGTGAATATTCATGGTATGAATTGATTGATACTTGCATCGATGATCAGTTGTTGGATTCCGATAGTGGATGTTGACTCAGACCAAGGTTTGTTCTTTTGATTTAATTCAATTCTTCGCTTTAGATTATTTGCTTACTGTTTTCCTCACATTTAAAACCCCCCATCTTTGTTCACTAAGCACAAAACTAGGCTAAACACACTTCGTGGGATCGACTCGTACTCGCACTACTACATTTACCTTAAGGAGTATTGGTTTTATTTTTGAGTGCCTGCGACAACACATCAAATTTTGGCGCCGTTGCCGGGGAGTGATTCTAGTTGATTTTTGTGCTTATAGTGATCTTTATTTTAATAAAAAAAAAAGTTTACTTCGTTTATTAGTGCTTTAGCATAGAATTTTTATTTATCTTCACTACTCTAGACCATTTCTTGATTTATTTTTCTTGGTTTATTAGAGTCTTCTTAACTGTTTATGAGTATAACTCGATTGTTCAATCAAGGAAAATTGCCGTACGATCCAGAGATAGAAAGAACTTTACACAGGTTAAGGAGGGAAGCTCGGAAAATTTTTGAGGAGGACGATTTGGCTCTCGACCATCTATTTGGTAGAGATTCTGAATTAGAAGAGGAAGTCATGGCCGAAAATCGGACTTTGAAAGAGATTGCAGCCCCAGATTTGAATCAACAACCCTTATGCATTACATTCCCTACTTTGGATGTTGCTACTACTTTTGAATTGAAATATGGACTAATACATCTCTTACCCACTTTTCATGGACTTGTAGGTGAGGATCCTCACAAGCATTTAAAAGAGTTTCATGTTGTGTGCACAAGTATGAAACCCATGGGGGTGACTGAAGATCAAATCAAATTGAGAGCCTTCCCGTTTTCTTTGAAGGATTCGGCTATGGATTGGCTTTATTATTTACCCTCTGAGAGTATTACCACATGGAACGAGATGAAGAGGTTATTTTTGGAGAAATATTTTCCAGCTTCAAGAGCGGACAACATTAGAAAAGAGATTTGTGGTGTAAGGCAACATAACGGAGAATCTCTACATGAGTATTGGGAACGTTTCAAGAAATTATGTGCAAGCTGTCCCCATCATCAAATTAGTGAGCAATTACTTATCCAATATTTTTATGAGGGTTTACTAACCACTGACAGGAGTATGATTGATGCCGCTAATGGAGGAGCTTTGGTGGATAAATCGCCTGAAGCCGCGAGGAACTTGATTGCAAATATGGTGGCTAATTATTAACAATTTAATACTAGACTTGATTCTTATTCAAAACATGTTAATGAGGTAAATGTTTCATCCCTTGAACAACAGATTGCGAGTCTAACTTCTCTTGTTCGTCAATTGGTTGTAGGTAATATGCAAACAGCGAAGGTTTGTGGAATTTGTTCGGTGGCAGGATATCCAACCGATATGTGCCCAACTCTTCAAGAGGAGCCCAGTGAATAAGTGAATGCAATGAGTAGTTTCTCTGGACTACCGCAAAGGAAGTATGATCCCTATTCAAACACGTATAATCCGGGATGGAGGGATCACCCCAATCTCAACTATGGGAATCCACAAGTAAATCAGCCCACAACTCAATTCCGTCCAACCGGCCAGCAGTATCAGCAATATAGACCGTCATACCCTCCGAGACCACAACCAAACCCAACTTCTAATTCTGGTATGTCTTTAGAAGAAATAGTTAAATCTCTTGCTACTAATACTTTGCAATTTCAACAGGAGACGAAGGCTAGTATCCAAGGTTTGGAACATCAGGTGGGTCAGATGGTGACTGCAATTAGCAAGCTAGAGGCGCAAAGTTCGGGAAAATTACCCTCTCAAACGGTAATAAATCCTAGAGAAAATGCAAGTGCAATTATTTTGAGAAGTGGTAAAGAAGTTGAGACTCCAGTAAAGGAAATTCCTGCATCGTTGGAGCAAGGAAAAGAGCAAAATATTGTTGCGGACAAAATCTTTCCCGATGACGACGACGTACCTAAACGTAAGTTTCCACCTCTTTCTGATTATAAACGAGTGCCTCCTTTTTCTCAAGCATTAACAGAATCAAGAAGATATGAGAAGAATTCAGATCTATATGAGACTTTTCGTCAATGCGAGGTAAATATTCCACTCTTAGATGCTATTAAACAAGTACCTCGTTATGTTAAATTCTTAAAAGAATTGTGTACAATTAAGAGGAAACATAAACTTAAAGGATGTGAGAAGGTGAAAGTAGGGGAAAATGTTTCTGCAATTCTTCAAAGAAAAATTCCTACAAAGTGTAGAGATCCAGGTATGTTTACTATCCCATGTACAATTGGTAACACCAAATTTGAGAAGGCCATATTAGATTTAGGAGCTTCTATCAATGTCATGCCATATTCTATATATGCTTCTTTAAAACTTGGACCTTTGAATGAAACTGGTGTTGCGATTCAATTGGCTGACAAATCTAACGCCTATCCTAAAGGTGTAGTTGAAGATATTCTTGTGCAAGTCAATGATTTAGTTTTTCGTGCTGATTTCTATGTGCTTGATATGGAGAATGATGATCATAGTACTCCTATTTTGTTGGGAAGACCATTTTTAAAGACATCCAATACTAAGATAGATATGCGTAGTGGTACACTTACTATGGAATTTGATGGTGAAATTGTTAAGTTTGAAATATATGATGCCAAGAAGTATCCTACTAATGATTGTCATGTTTATTGTATTGATGTGAGGGAATTGAAAGTTACAGTTAGAGATGTTTCGGGGAAGTGTCTAGAGAAGGCAGATGAAAAAGCTGTCCAGCCATGTCCAGTCGACCGCGAGAAAGATTCGGTCGACCGCCGAGAATACCAGGAGCAATTATTCGACGAACCTCCTCTGACTGAAGTTGAAAGCATTCCTATTACATCGCAAGGTATATTTCATGTGAGTATTTCTTCTTCATTAGTGGTCAAAAAGGAGATGACCGTAGTAGATATTTTCATATCTCGACGGATTTATTTTCGATCATGTGATCTTGACATCCTTGACAATCCGAATGACGACATTCTTAATAGGTCAATGGATGATTCAATTATATTTGAGCATAATATTGACTCCTTTCTTCCTGATCACCATGATGACATGTATTTTTGTTTGAGAGATCTAGCTATCTTGTTTACTGGTCTGAGTATGGAAAATCCAACTCTCATTTTTGAAAAATACCACTTGGACTCTGATGCTAAATTAACCTTGGTGGCACTATTGAGGTCAAATATTCAGATTATAGCACCCAGTAATTTCGCATCCCATCGTGCTATAGAACGTCCACCGAGGGCACGATTTAAAATTCTCTATATTGTATAGAGTGGTTTAGTTGGCTTTATTTGCTTTATTGTGTGCTTGAGCGTGCTTGAATTATGTTTAGGTTGTGTGCTTGCATGTTACTTTTGTTTTTGCTTTGCTTTGCTTTTGTTTTTAGGTGATTGAGCATTACCTATCATACCTAAAGAATTCGCCCAGCCATGGTGATCATGGAAATTCAAAGTTTGGCAACTCCCACAGTATTCAAAAAAGAAGCATGAATTCGAGCCAATGACAATAAACAAAGGCGCTGCTTGGGAGGCAACCCAAGGGGAGTTCGTTCCTTTCTCTTTTATTTTCGCATTTCCATTTTAGTTATATTTACCTTTTCTTTGCATTCCACCTTACATTGGGGACAATGTCAATTTCAAGTGTGGGGGAGGAGATCTAGGAGATCTAGGTTGCATATGCCATGAGCAAGAATTAGTTAAGCTTGACATATTCATAACATGATTAACTGAGTAATTTTGCGACTTAGAATTAATTAGTTGAGTTATTTTCTTTGAGATGGTAGTGACTAAATTAGTAGACAAAAGCTGGTGAGATTTTGAGCCTTTAGACTGACACGTTCATATCAGTCTCACTATTTTCTTTCATGAGAGATATTCTTCCATGGATTTGTTTCTCTAGAACCTGCTTTGATTCTATTCGAGGTCACATTCACACATGCAGACATGAACATGATTAAGGCCATCTTTGTTATAAGCTACATAAGCCAAATAGCCTACCTTGCAATTAATTTTTCCTTTTGCTAAACACCTTTGAGCTTTATAGACTTCTTTGTTAACCCACATTACAAACTTTAAACCTGAAAAATAATGTCATTACCCAAGCTATAAAACTAGTGGAGCATTGATCATCATTATGACATGTATGGGTGCAAAAGTTCAAGTGTGGGGGTGTTTGGATTTGTGGTATGGCTATATTTGAAAAAAAAGAGAGAAAAAGAAAAAAAAAGGAAAAGAAAGAAAAAAGAAAGTGAAGGAGGAAACTATTTCTCATGTTACAATATGTGTTTATGAATCCTCCCAATAGTTCTGTATGATTTCTACAAAAGTTGGAAGTTTTTGCAAAAGATTGTTCCCTATTTCAGTTAAAAAAGTATTCCTTTGAACAATCTCTTTGCCAATGTGATAATGTTATATGGTTTGAGTACTTTAAAGCCAAGTTGAAGAAAGTTGTTGAACGGAGTAATTGGTTGTACATGTCTTATTGATGCACTAGTGAATGCCCGTGCCTACGACACGGATATTTAAGGTTTCTTTCAGAAAATTTCGGCAAAATCTACCCAGTACCGAGAGTTAAATGAAACAATTTTACAATATTCTTCAAAAAAAAAATCATTATAAAAGGGGCAAACATTGTTTTCTTAGTAGTGTAAACTTTTAGCAACTTTTCATAGTTCGTGTTCAGGTTTTTTCACTCCCTTCTAATTCAACTTTTCATACAAACACCATATTACAACCACTTCATGTAGGTTTCAATTCAGATCTAGGAGGGAATACCATTCTTGCCCCTTAGATGGCTGAAGGTGGCCTTTAAATGTCTTTTCAATTAAACCACGCAAACATAAGAAAAGGAGCATACTTTAACATACCAATTAATAAAAGAATTGGTGAATTCAAAATGAACAGAATAAACTTCCAATAGTAGTTAGTTGAGAACAAAGGTAGTAATATTGTATTCATTCATTCCTTTGGTTTTCAAAAAAATTCGACAAAACCTCCCCGTTACCAAGATCTAAATGAGACAATTCTACAACAAAAATCAAATACAAAAATTAATTCATAGTTAAAAGGGGCGAACATTGTCCCCGGGGCAAACATTGTCCCCACAAACCACACAAACCACGCAAACATAGAGACATACAACTAAATGATACTGCACTTGCTAATAACACACCAACCATACACCATCTTAAGGAAAGAAAATTTACACATTGAAGCCAATTGAGAAAATACAGGATACCTACATTTACACACCCTCATAAGAGATATTACCAACATTAAGGTGACAACTCAGCTGAAACATACAGATTTCGACTCAAAACCTGAGAGAAAAAAAACAAAGAAAAAGAAATCAGTTACTTAAGAGTGGTTGAAGCATGTTGAGAAATCAGTTACTTGCTTGAGGGCAGCAAGAAAGACTACTACTAAGTGTTAGAAAGTGAATCAACAAAATCAATAATTGATAGCAGCATGATCCACTAGCAAACCCATTGGCCCCCACAACAATGGAGTTTTAGAAACTGCAAGAAAAGAATTGCTATCCTATGGAATAAGAGTCTGCCACATCACAAAGAATTGCTATAAAATAAGCAGTACATCAGTCAAATAACAAATTACAGCAATATGTTTAAACTTTCAACTTAGGTGCGGAAAACTGGAAACTCATGTTAGCTAATTGAAAGCAATTAAAAGAACCAAACATGAACAATTGAAATTAAAAGAACCAATCTTTGCTTGCCTCCCTAAATTCAATTGATTTCACGGTTTTCTTCGTTCCTATTTTTAATGTTGTTTTTCATGCCAAGTTTTCAATCCCCCATATACCATAAAAATATCCAATTCTTGGATGTTAAGAGATAGTCCAGAAAATTACCAACAAAAAAAATGATACAATAATCACGAAAAATCAATACTTTCTACAGAATAGAAAACCTAGCAATGGACATGCAGTACAACCTGATTGCTATGATCAAGAACGAAGCGCCGGAATTAGGGTTACCTCTATTTCAGGTGACAAACCTCTATTTCAGGTTACAAACCCAAGAAGGAAATGGAATTCTCGATATGAGCTTCTTGGAGATTTACGGCCTTCTCGGACAAAGTGGATTATCCTTCACCTCCACAATCGCATCAATCCAGTTTTTTTTATTGTTCTTCAATTACGTGCATAAGGAACAAAGATGAAATATGAGAGTACGATATCCAAGGGAGATTTTTGTGAATAC
>OY986969.1:14250887-14272769 GCA_963920575.1 Narthecium ossifragum
AAAAGAAGCTGAAAAGAGTGCATGGATCAACTTTAAAGATTAATCTGTACCTGATCATGAAGAATCAGCTTATGTACCAACTTTAAAGATTAATATGGTTGGAAAGCTCTTGAAGTCTAGATTCTGGATAATTTTACCGTTCGTGATTCCGAGTTTCCTAGAGGAAGTTACGGCAATTTTAGTACCGATGGCGCAGTCTGAATGGCAGCACAGTAAATAAGCTGGAAGTCCGATCGATTTCTCCATCCCTCCAAAGGGGTCCGATCGATCCGACACCAATGGTCCGATCGATCGGACTCGGGAAAAGCGAAAAGCAGCAGATTTTTACTCAACCGATCGATCCAACACTCATAGTCCGATCGATCGGATTTGGGAATTAAAGGTTGACAGAACGTATGCTTTTTAGAGGAGCAGAGTTCGATCGATCCGTCCATCGATCGGACTCAATAATAGCTAGAGAAGATGGATTTTTACGCCTCCGATCGATCCAGCGCTTATAGTTCGATCGATCGGGCTCGGGCGAAGCCAGGAATTGATGTTTTTAATGAGACGGATCGATCCAACACCTAAAGTCTGATCGATCCTACGTTCCCAGTGAATTAAATCAACGGTTTTGATTTAACCCGAGTTTAGGCCTATAAATAGGATACTTAGGGTTATCAAAAGGGGACTTTTGGAGGACTTTTTGGCAGCGTTTGGAGGCGAGGAGAAGGGTTCCAGGCTTGGTTTTCTTTTCTTATTTCTTCTTTATTTCTTCATTAGTTTTGTTGCTCTCATGGTGAACATGATTGGCTAGTTTCTTTTCTAAGGTACCGATGTAGCCCTAATTGAATCATTCTATGTTATTGGATCATGATTATTTTATCAGTTTATTTTCCTTGTTTCATTCATTATTATAACTGAGATCTTAAATACCTTTATCTGGCCAATAGAAGTATTATAGATTGTTGTATGTGAGATTGGGCGAGGGTTCATTCCCTAATCTTGCAGGATCTATGAATGAATGAGTTTATGTCGAGGCCGGGTTCAAGCTAAGAGTATTCTTGGTTCATAATTGTTCTTCAGAGCTTAATGGATTCTTGGTTAACACTTAGTTATGGGTTCATTAGCTAGGGTTAATTGAGGGTACTTGGTGAAGACCGCGGCCGAACAGATCATCATACTGGAAGAACGAGCCCTTGGAATTAAACTGAGATATTGATTGATTCAATGCATAGAATGAGGATGTTATGGTGAAATCGGAACCTTAGTATTTATCCATCATATTTCCATCGTTTTCTTATTTCGTTATTAGATCTTCTATTCTCAATACCTCATATCTCTTATTTTCCCTTCCTTATTTTCTTTCTTTTCTGTTCTTTAGCGTTTTACTCTAATAATCTCTACAAATCTCTGTGGGTACGATACTCGTCTTGCTACTATACTGATTGCACCGATTCGTATACTTACGAGATATAAAATTTATTCATCAAGTTTTTGGCGCCGTTGCCGGGGATTTGATTAGAGTTTATTTGTAGTGAATGCAAGGTCGACGATCACGGAAAGAAAAGTTGTTGCCCTTGAACGATAAAGTAGATCAAATTGGTTGGAAGAAAAGATCTAATAAAGACAGCCTGTCCACATCAGATCTAGGAGTTCAAGAGGAGGAACAAGAGGAGATGGCACTCAATAATAATTTACGTCCTTTGGAGGAGTACACGAGGCCTACTATTTCTATCTCACCTTTGTGCATTGCGTTACCTGCAGAGGCTAGAAATTATGAACTTAAAAATCTACTTTTTTCTATGCTTCCTGAATTTCATGGTTTACCTTCTGAGGATGCACTAACTTTTGTGAAAGATTATTATGCTACTATTCAGACTTTTCCTCTAGGTGGCATTACTGAAGATCAATTGAGGATGCGTTGTTTTCCTTACACCTTGAAGGATAAAGCGAAAAGATGGTTGATGTCGTTGCCTCCTGGATCACTAACTACTTGGGATGCAATTTATAACAAGTTTGTTAGTAAATTTTATCCTCATGCCATGACTACTAACTTGAGAAGGCAAATTCCAAATTTTCAGCAATCTGATGGAGAACCATTCCATGAAGCATGGGATAGATTTAAAATGCTTTTGATGCAATGTCCACATCATAATTATTCTTTAGAAAATCAGATGCAATATTTCTATGATGGATTAAATCTTTCTTGTCAGACCATGGCAGATAATGCTGCAGGTGGAGCGATGTTCAAAAGGACACCACCAGAGGCGTACGAAATTTATGAGATGCTAGGATCAAATTCGCAGCAGAGGGACACGAGGAATAAGGCGAGAGGCATCTATGAGCTGAACCAGAATGATGACATGGCAAGGCAGATTGCAACCCTTAACAAGAAGATAGACGCGATGATGTCCACACAACCAAAACCGGTTGAGGTTTGTTCAATTTGCAATGTTGTTGGTCATAGGTTTGATTCATGTCCTTCTGGTAGTGAATTTCCTGAATATGTGCAAGAACAAGCTAATTTGATGAATGCTTATAACCTGAGACCTAGATTTGACCCTTATGCAAATACTTACAATCCAGGTTGGAGGGAGCATCCGAATTTTTCATGGAAAAATACTGCTAATGCTAGTATGCCGACTGCTAATCAGTCTAACCCACCTGTTAAGTCGTCTTTGGAAGCGACGATGTTGGCTTTTATGCAGAAAATAGACTCAAGGATGGAACAACAAGATTCGGCCATTGCTCGACATGATGTAGAATTGAAGAATGTTGTAGCATCTATTGGGAAGTTGGAAGTTCAAGTGGGACAGCTTGCAGATGCTGTACGAGCCCATGTTCCAGGCAGATTTCCAAGCCAACCAGAGCAAGCCAACGCAGTTACTATTCTTCGTTCAGGTAAGATTATTGATAATAAGATTAATGCTGAAGTTATTGATGAGTTAAATGATGATGCAAGTGAGGAAGTTGAAAAGGAGGAACGCTCGAAGAGGCCACCGTCGGCCACATCAGCGTTTGATCATGAAAAGAGAGCAAATTCAGTTCCGAAGGTTCATCACAACTCTCCTCCACCATATGTGCCGCCGATTCCTTTTCCAGGCCGCCTGAAGAAAGCCCAAATGGATAAGTCTAATTATGAAATTTATGATATTCTATCTAAGGTTAATGTGAACTTACCATTGCTTGATGTGATTAGGAAAATACCAGCCTTTCCAAAGTTCTTCAAGGAACTACGTACTTCTAAACGTAAGTATGAACCTCATGAAAAGGTGATGGTTTCAGAGACGGCAAGCGCGGTTCTACAAAGGAAGCTTCCACCAAAGCTTAAGGATCCAGGGAGTTTTAATATTAATATTACTGTTGGTGATACAAAAATAGGGGAGGCAATGCTTGACTTAGGAGCTAGTGTTAATCTAATGCCTTACTCTGTGTTCCTTCAGCTAGGTGTTGGTAAATTAAAACCTACTACGATGTCTCTACAACTTGCAGATCGTTCAATTAAATATCCATTAGGCATTGTAGAAGACATCTTAGTACAAGTTGATAAGTTAATTATTCCTGCTGATTTTGTGATATTGGATATGGATGATGCACCATTGAATGATAGAAAATTACCTATTTTGTTGGGTCGTCCATTTATGGCTACAGCTGATACTATGATTAATGTGAAGGATGGTAAGCTCAGCATGACAGTTTTAGGTGAAACTGTTGAATTTAAAGTGTTTGAGTCTATGTCATGTCCTTCAAACTCTGTTGATTGCTTCTCAATAAATGTTGTAGATTCATTGGATTTCTCTAATTTCAGGCAAGAGCAAGTGAAGACTACATTGAAAGCGGATTTGAAGATGGTGCAGAATGACTTGCACAGCTATAAGAGAGCACAGGAGGTTGTCGCACCGCTTGAAGCATTACAACCATACGAACCTGGCTGAACGTTAAGGCTTTGTAGTACGTCTTGCCTAGACGTTAAATAAAGCGCTGGGTGGGAGGCAACCCACCAAGGTAATATGTTTTTATGTTTAATTTTTAGTTTTCATTTTTATGTTTCTCTTTTGTTTCCTTTTAGGTTTTCAACCACCCTGAGGATCCTTGAGGAGATGTTCGCTACTCTATCAGGTGGCCTCTTTCTTATTTACAGTATCTTGTCTCTTCTTTCTCTGGAAATTTTTGGATAGCCACCTCCTACATATTTTATTGGATAAATCCACACATTGAGGACAATGTTGATTTCAGGTTGGGGGGTGTAGACATTTATGACTTTATTCATACTACCTTGTAGGTTTAATAGTGTTAAATTGTACATGAGCTGAACTGTTTATGCTTATTTTACATGTTGCTTTCATATGGATTGGCCGATACATTGATTGCATGTATGATAACCTGAAGGTAGAATATCATGTGATTCACACACGAACACTTTATGTGCAGTGGCGATTATACTCACCAGAGGAATGAGCATGCTATTGTCAATCTAGACCATGATTTTAGCATTAGCTAGTGTTGAGTATTGCGTGCAAAAAAAAAAAAAAAAAAAAAAAAAAAAAAAAAAGAGAAAAAGTTCTGGAGCTTGATTAAGCTGTGCCTAAACACCTATTAGGTGATCTACTGAGTAACCGGGTGTTCTTGCCTCAGGAAGCGGGGAGCTCGCGTAAAAAGGTAGAACCACTTATAGCTATAAAAAAAAACTATTAAGTGTTTTGCTAAGTAACCGGGTCTCTGCGCCTCAAGAAGCGGAGAGTGCTCGCGTAAAAAGGCAAAATGTCTGATAGTTGAAAAGAAAAAAAAAAGAAAAGAAAGAAAGAGCATGCTGTACTTAAAGTGCGAGGGTTGGATGATTGGTCATGATGATAGTAGTGTGCTTGGACTAATGGTGGGTAGAAGTTGCTTCTGCACGTAACATTTATTTGTCACGTCACATGTGTTCTTCTGGATGGTGATTAGCATGTTTGATGTGTAGAAGTTGATTTCATGTGTTGGTAGTATGTGTATGAGTATAAGAAGTTTTCGTACTCTGTACTGTATGAAACACTATTGACTTGATAAGGTAGAATTTTTATCAGACATGTCTACATCCTTGAACTGTTGGTGTGATTAATTATATTTTATGCGCTTTGAATTGCTAGAGACTAGCAATAAGCTGGTTGGGGGGTGTGATGAGTGCATGAAAGTGCACTCTAAATAGCCTTATAACCATCTCAATTGCTAGATTATTATCTTTAATCAACATCTTTATTCCTATTTTTATATCTATATGTTGCTTCACATAGTTGTTTGGAAAATGCAGAAGAAAGGAGAAAAGAAGCTGAAAAGAGTGCATGGATCAACTTTAAAGATTAATCTGTACCTGATCATGAAGAATCAGCTTATGTGCCATATATGGTTGGAAAGCTCTTGAAGTGTAGATTCTGGAGAATTTTACGGTTCGTGATTCCGAGTTTCCTAGAGGAAGTTACGGCAATTTTAGTACCGATGGCGCAGTCTGAATGGCAGCACAGTAAATAAGCTGGAAGTCCGATCGATCTCTCTATCCCTCCAAAGGGGTCCGATCGATCCGACACCAATGGTCCGATCGATCGGACTCGGGAAAAGCCAAAAACAGCTGATTTTTACTCAACCGATCGATCCAACACTCATAGTCCGATCGATCGGATTTGGGAATTAAAGGTTGACAGAACGTATGCTTTTTAGAGGAGCAGAGTTCGATCGATCTGTCCATCGATCGGACTCAATAACAGCTAGAGAAGATGGATTTTTACGCATCCGATCGATCCAGCGCTTATAGTTCGATCGATCGGGCTCGGGCGAAGCCAGGAATTGATGTTTTTAATGAGATGGATCGATCCAACACCTAAAGTCCGATCGATCCTACGTTCCCAGTGAATTAAATCAACGGTTTTGATTTAACCCGAGTTTAGGCCTATAAATAGGATACTTAGGGTTATCAAAAGGGGACTTTTGGAGGACTTTTTGGCAGCGTTTGGAGGCGAGGAGAAGGGTTCCAGGCTTGGTTTTCTTTTCTTATTTCTTCTTTATTTCTTCATTAGTTTTGTTGCCCTCATGGTGAACATGATTGGCTAGTTTCTTTTCTAAGGTACCGATGTAGCCCTAATTGAATCATTCTATGTTATTGGATCATGATTATTTTATCAGTTTATTTTCCTTGTTTCATTCATTATTATAACTGAGATCTTAAATACCTTTATCTGGCCAATAGAAGTATTATAGATTGTTGTATGTGAGATTGGGCGAGGGTTCATTCCCTAATCTTGCAGGATCTATGAATGAATGAGTTTATGTCGAGGCCGGGTTCAAGCTAAGAGTATTCTTGGTTCATAATTGTTCTTCAGAGCTTAATGGATTCTTGGTTAACACTTAGTTATGGGTTCATTAGCTAGGGTTAATTGAGGGTACTTGGTGAAGACCGCGGCCGAACAGATCATCATACTGGAAGAACGAGCCCTTGGAATTAAACTGAGATCTTGATTGATTCAATGCATAGAATGAGGATGTTATGGTGAAATCGAAACCTTAGTATTTATCCATCATATTTCCATCGTTTTCTTATTTCGTTATTAGATCTTCTATTCTCAATACCTCATATCTCTTATTTTCCCTTCCTTATTTTCTTTTTTTTCTGTTCTTTAGCGTTTTACTCTAATAATCTCTACAAATCTCTGTGGGTACGATACTCGTCTTGCTACTATACTGATTGCACCGATTTGTATACTTGCGAGATATAAAATTTATTCATCAGAACTCGTGGTTGATGGCTTGTTGGGTGAGGTCGGTGTGGCCGACGGAGTTGGTGAGAGGAGGATGAGAGGCAGCGGCCACTCGCCGCCGAAGGGAGAAGGAGGCCGAGGCGTCCGTTCGTGGATCTTGTCGACGGCGGGTTGGGCGAGGTCGGCGGCGGCGTGGGGCGATGGTCACGTTGTTCGTGGATCTTGTGGCTGACGGCGGGTTGGGCGAGGTCGGCGTGGTCGATGGCGTCGGGCGTGGCATCGGGCGACTGTGTGGGGCGAGGTTGATGGCATGGAGAGTGAGAGAGGGGGATCTCACCAGTGATCTTGGCCTGCCGCTGCCGGTTGTAGACTGTGTAGAGCTCCCGCTAGAGCTCGCTGGCGAGGGACTCCTGGAGGGCGCGGAGGATCTGGGAGTCGAGGTAGAGGGGGAGGAGGGAGTCGAGGATATGGACGGGCGTCGAGCATCTGGCCGGGGTCGGGGTCGGGGTCGGGGTCGGGGTGCGCATCGCCTCCCTCTCCACCGTCAGCCGAGAGATGGGAGATGAGAGATGGGAGGGGGATTGAGAGAAAGAGCCGGTAGAGGGGGGTGAGAGAAGAGAGGGAGATGGGAGAAGTGAGAGGGAGATGAGGCGGATGGGATGGCTGGTCAGTCCCATCCCCTCTCTCTCTCTCTCTTCGTTAAGTTATGAGCGGGAGGAGAGGGAGATGAGGTAGGCAGTTTTTTTGGGTTGAAATTTTTGGCGGGAACTCAAAACTTTGAAGGGGAATCTCAAAGCTGATCATGGAATCCCAGCCATTGGATGTGTTTGTAGGCAAATCCTGACCACTCTTTATGTTTTATAGGGGGGACATTTCAAAAACCATCCTTCCTTATATAATAGATTTTTGCTCCATTAGTTCCATTGATTTTTGAGCTACATTTCCAAATATTTCCCACCTTAATCCTTGACCCCATTACAACCTTTTGAAGTCCTTATGATTCGTGTTATGCATGTGATTCTAGTGGTGGAGAATGAGAAGATATGCAAGCTTATGGTAGATCATTTTCATTGGAATGAATTTGAGTGAAATACATACCCTTCAAACACATGAGAGTCGCGTGTTTATTTCCGTGAGGGTCTACTGATTTAGTGTGCTCCATATTCAAGTGGAAATGCTGAATGATTGATTTTTACGTTCTCTAAAAATGTTTGTTCATGACGTGTTATGAGTTTTGTGAAGAGCTTGATTGTTCAGTGTTGATGGCGTTGCAACCTTGATTTTGAGTAGAGTGAATTTTAGTTTTGCCCGAGGACGAGCAAAAGCTAAGTGTGGGGGGATTTGATGATGATGCATAATGTTATATTTTTATCCCTTAATACTTAGTATCCTGTGCTTATTTGGTACCTAAATACACTCATTATTCTTATATTTTGATTTAGGATGCAATTGAAGTCCTTAAGTACGAAAAGAAGCTGTATAGAGTATTTGGATCAACTTTAAAGATTACACTGTACCTGCTGATGAAGAATCAGATTATGTGTCAGATATGGTTGGAAAGCACTTGAAGTCTAGTTTCTGGAGAATTTTACGGTTCGTGATTCCGAGTTTCCTAGAGGAAGTTATGGCAATTTTAGTACCGATGGCGCAGTCTGGATGGCAGAACAGTAAATACTCTGGAAAGTCCGATCGATCCGACACCTAAAGTAGGATCGATCCGTCTATGCAGAAACCTGACAGAACGCATACTTTTCAGCTGTACATAGTCCGATTGATCCCTCTATCCATCCTACTGAGTCCGATCGATCAGACTCGGGCGTAACCAGAAATTGAAGATTTTGATGAGTTGGATCGATCCGACACCGATAGTGGGATCGATCCTACTTTCCCAGTGAAGAAAATCAACGGTTTTGATCTAATCCGAGGATGGAGACATTTAGGGCTATAAATAGGATTCTTTTTAGGGTTTGAGGGGGATTATTCCTAGACACTTTTGGCTGCCCTTTCGACTCTTTTATATTTTTCCTAGGTTTTCTCTTGTTTATTGGAATCTTTTTAGGATTGTTCTCGATGGCCCTGCGTGGCTAAATCTTGATCCTTGGTCGAGCAGACTGAAACCTCGGAATCAATGAAACTGTGAGATCTAATCTATTTTTATTGTTCAGTTTATACTTGAGTATTGGATGTTCTTCTGTGATTAAATATTCATGATGGTCTTGTTTAATTGCTAGGAGGTCTACTAGTTTATTATTCATGGTGATTTACTGCTAGGTTGGATATCAAATCCGTAATTGTTTGATCCCTCTAATCTGCGAAGCAACTGAGATCTATTTATTTACTGCGTTTCAGAGGTTAATAGATCTTAGGAAGAATATTCGACTAGATTAAATGCAACCGCTTGTGCTTGTGTTGTTTAGCTTCATCGACCTTGCTATTCTTAACGCTGCTACTAGATTAAATCTACAGCGCTTGTCTTAGGTTGTTTAGTAGTTAGGGTTAATTGGATCGCTTGTTTCTAATTAACTATGATTGAGGAGAGATTCGAATTTAATTCGAACGGTGAATATTCATGGTATGAATTGATTGATACTTGCATTGATGATCAGTTGTTGGATTTCGATGGTGGATGTTGACTCAGACCAAGGTTTGTTCTCTTGATTTAATTCAATTCTTCGCTTTAGATTATTTTTTTACTGTTTTCCTCACGTTTAGAACCCCCCATCTTTGTTCACTAAGCACAAAACTAGGCTAAACACTCTTCGTGGGATCGACTCGTACTCGCACTACTACATTTACCTTAAGGAGTATTGGTTTTATTTTTGAGTGCCTGCGACAGCACATCAAACACTTTATCTGTAGTAGCAATTATACTCAGTAGAGGAATGAGCATGCCATTGTCAATCTAGACCATGATTTCAGCATTAGCTAGTGTTGAGTATTGCATGCTGAGAAAAGAAAAAGAAAAAGTTTTGGAGCTTGATCAAGCTGTGCCTAAACAACTATTAGGTGATATACTGAGTAACCGGGTGTTCTTGCCTCAGGAAGCGGGGAGCTCGCGTACAAAGGTAGAACCACTTATAGGTATAAAAAAAGCTATTAAGTGTTTTGCTAAGTAACCAGGTCTCTGCGCCTCAAGATGCGGAGAGTGCTCGCGTAAAAAAGGCAAAGTGTCTGATAGTTGAAGAAAAAAAGAGAAATAGAAAAAGCATGATGTACTTAAAGTGCAATGGTTGGATGATTGGTCATGAAGATAGTAGTGTGTTTGGACTAATGGTGGGTAGAAGTTGCTTCTGTACGTAACATTTATTTGTCACGTCACATGCTTTCTTCTGTACTGTATAAAACACTATTGACGTGATAAGACAGAATTTTTATCATGCAGGTCTACAGCCTTGAACCGTTAGTGTGCTTAATTATATTTTTTGTGTTTTGAATTGCTAGAGACTAGCAATAAGCTGGTTGGGGGGTGTGATGAGTGCATGAAAGTGCACTCTTAACATGACTAAGAGCAGTTTATTTGCTGAGTTTTCATGATTAATATAGATGATTTCGTCCGTATATGTTGCTTCACAAAGTTATTTATATTATGCATGAAATTGAAGCAAAGATCGGTCTTTAACGCCAAAACTGTACCTTCTCGGAATGAACCAGATGATGTGCTATACATGGTTTGAAAGTTCTGGAAGTCTAGTTTCTAGGAGTTTTTATGGTTCATGATTTGGAGTTTCCTAGATGAAGATATGCTATTTTGAGTACGAGAGGTGCAGACAAAGCAGTTACGGAAGAATAAAGATCATCTGATGCTCAAAGGATCGATCATTTTCCCTAAAAGGATCGATACTTTTATGCAGACAGACCTGACAAAGTACATATTTTTCAGACGATCACAGAAGGATCGATCCTCCTTTTACTTGAGAATATTGAGGAAATCGTCGAGGAGAAGGATCGATCTTTCTCCTATCGAAGGATCCATCCTACTAAGAAGGATTCATCCTACTGAGAAGGATCGCTCATGCTTCTATCAAAGGATCGATCTTCTTCGGACGTAGCCAGGAATTGAAGCTTTTGATATCAAAGGATTGATCTTACACCTATGGACGGATCGATCTTACCTTCACAGTGAAGAAAATTAACGGCTCAGATCTAATCCGAGGATGGAGACACTTTAAGGCTATAAATAGGACTCTTTCTAGGGTTCCAAAAGGGGTTTTTCTACAGAGCTTTGGAGGGGAGAAAAGCAAGAAAGAAGATGAAGAAATGTCCATCCATGGTCGGGTAAGCCGCGGGCATGGCAGACGGATGATCTAGCAAGGATTAGGGTTTCTTCTTCATCATGGTTCATAGTTTTAATCTTTATTGTTAAACTCTTTTCTATGTATTGAATCTTGAAGGATTATCTATTGTTTACCTACTTTATCTCGTGAAATCTTTGCTATTCATTGCCGATTGTGAGAGTTGGTATTGTGTATTCTTAGAGATCTGGTTAGATAGAGTTAGGGCTTTGTCCCGATGAACGTTTTCTATATGTTGCCTGTAGTGACAACCAGTATCGTATATTCTTAGGTTTTGGTAGGATGAAGTTAGAGTTATAAAAGGAAGAATCTATCGTAGCAAGAGACATTTATATATTTTGTTAGGTTTATAGTTCTATATCTTCCGATTAAGGTGATTAGCATGTGAATTCCTTAACTGAGTATTATATGAGCCATTGTGAAGAGAAGAACCTAAATCCGAGTGAAGTGATTCCTGAAGCCTAGCCTTAACCAAATCCTGATTTCCTTTGTTAACTTTATTTTACCGTTATATCTTCGATCTACTTTCTTAACTTTTACGCTCTTGATTGTTTTCGATATATTGTTATCTGTATTTCTGGATCTTTCCTACTTGTCTCTCTGTGGGTTCGACCTCTCTTATGTTGTACTGCACCGTGACCGCTGTGCGTGACACATTTGAGCGATATCAATAGCCCCGCAAACAACAAAGACAAACCCCGCAGGTAAAAGCCCTCGGCGCACGCTGGCATCCAAGGCTATGGAAAACAATAGGGCTACTCGCCCACTTATTCTAAACATCTCAGGAGTCATCACTCTCCTGGTTCACCAGTGCCCCTAATATGGGGCTAGCATGCTTAAGAATATGTACAAAGTATAAAGCTGTAAGAAAATCTGTACATACAAAGCCCCGCGGGCAAACCCATGAAAACTCCTCTCTGCCACCAAAGGATCGATCTTTTCCCAAGGAAAGATTGATCTTCCAAGTAACAGAGAGCCTTCCCTTCTTGTTGAGCTAAAGAAGATCAATCCTTCCTCCCAAGAAGATCGATCCTCCTCGCGACAGAGGCCACCCTCTTATCGCGCTAAGGAAGATCGATCCTTCCTCCCAGGAAGATAGATCCTTCTCACGACAAGGGGGATCCCATGCTACCCAAGGCACAAAGATCAATCATCCTCACCAGATGATCGATCATGCTCGGGTTCAGCATGACCAACAATGAAGGATCGATCTTTCTCTCAGAAAGATCGATCTTGTTGGCTTCTCCGGTGAACCTCCGGTGAGAAATACTACAAAAGATCGCGATCCAAAATCGGTGGAAATACTACAAACTAACAAGTATTCAGTGAGATCTAAGCAAAAGAAGACACAATCAACTCAAAACTCACAAACCGGAAAACAAACGTAGGTTAGGATCCCTACCTAGCCTAGAGCAGCTTCAATCCCAGCTGTAAGGCCTTGGATCGTCCAAAATCTCTTCAAAATCCGGCAACTCTGAGCTCAAGAACGCGGATTTCAAAAGGGATTCAAGGAATAGGGTTACACCCATTTTATAAACAAACGGACCGACCTATGAACTTAGGAAAGATTGATCCTTCATGACGATCACGCGTTGACTTTCTGGCATTAAAAGATCGATCTTCTAGTAATGAAAGATCGATCCTTTAGGTGCAGAAAGCTAGACTTGGGCTAAAACTCAAGCCGAAGCCCGGATCTTTCGATCCCGGGACCACCTAACCTTTCTAATCAAAACACTAACAAAAACATAGTCAGTGTGTGCACACGCGGGTGTGAAACGAACCAACAAGACGCAATTTACCAAATTGCCCTTGCGGTCTACAACGAGCTACAGGAGTAGAGGGGCAGGTCCACACAACACCTCAGAACCCGACTCGAGACCGACACGACCTCTAAAATCATCAATCAACAGGTGTTCAAGTCATCTAGGCCTATCCTCGAAATTGACTGAGCACCACCATTCAAACCTGGACCAAGCTACTCAGCCCCGGTCTTAGGGCTAAATCCGAGCTTCCAAGCCTCGGGACGGCGACCCTCAGATCGCGCATGCCCTAACCTTATCCAACTAATACACAACCAGATGCATGCTATGAACATACGCAGGAAAGCAGATTAGCATGCAACACATGTGATGGTTAGATAAACAAGGTCTAGGCTCGTCACCCTGCCGGCCCAAGGTGGTGAACAGTAAAACAGGCCAAGGAGCTGCTATAGTATTAACCCCACCAACTGTAGCCAGCCCGCCAAAAGACAGCATGTTACGGGAAACAACCCCGACAAACAAGACTAACAGTACACCATGCTATCTATACATCCCGGGAGTCGTCACACTCCCGGTTCACCACTACCCCTCATTATGGGGCTAACATGCTCAAGGGTATGTACAAGTTATAGAGCGGTAAAGAAAACCGCATATGTGACGCCCCGCGGGCAAAAACCATTGAAAACACCCCCTGTCACCCAAAGGATTGATCATCTCTAACGCGATGATCGATCTTCCTAGTGAGAGGAAGGTTCCGTCCTGGTCAAGCCAAAGGTGGTCGATCCTTCCTCCGAAAGGATCGATCATCCTCGCTACAGAGACCTCACCCATGCAAGCCAAGGCGAAGGGATTGATCATCCTCACCAGATGATCAATCCTTCTCGGGTTAAGCATGATGCACCAAGAGTGATCGATCCTTCTTCAGCAAGGATCGATCCTGTTGGGTTCTTTGGCAACCGGACGGCGAGAAATACTGTCCGAAAACTCTACCAAATCCAACAAAATCTTGGGATATGGTAGTATGAAGGACCACGAATCCAAAACCGGCATTTCTATTACAAACCGACGAGCATGCAACAAGATTAACTCCAACCAAACACAACCAAGCTCAAAACCTCACAAAACCGGAAAGAAAGTAGGTAGAATCCCTACCTAGACTAGCGCAGCTTCAATCCCAGCTGTCAAGCCGACGATCGCCATCAATCTCTTCCAAATCTAGCCAAAACTGAGCTCAGGGGTGGAGGATTTCAAAAGGATTGAAAGAAGGTCGTGTTCATTTTATAGATGAAAGAACCGACTTATGAATGATCTCGATCATTCAGGAGGAATGATCGATCATTTATGATGATCGCAACTTCCTGGTGCCAAATGATCGATCCTTCCAGCGAGGGATGATCGATTATCACTAAATGATCGATCCTTCTAGCAATGAATGATCGATCATCTAGATGCAGAAAGCTAGACTTGGGCTAGAACACAAGCCCAAATCCTGATCTTTCGATTCCGGGTCCACCTAACCATTTTAAACATATATTATCACAAACATGGTCAGTGTGTGCACAAGCGGGTGTGAAACAAACGAACAAGGCGCAATTTATCAAGTTGCTCTTGCGGTCCAAGAAACAATTTGATCCATCAGATCACGTGCTCACCGCGAAATAAGCAAACGAGCCACGAGCCCGACCCAGCCGGTCGGCCCAGGAGTAGAGGGACAGGTCCTCACATCCTAATACCCTTAAAGGAAATCTCGTCCCGAGATTCGATAAAGGTAGGGCTCGGAAACAGAAAAGAAGCTACACTAGAAGACAGGATAAAAGCTACATCGAGAAGAAAACAAGTGCGGAAACTCCTGTCGCATGCGCGCCTTGCGCTCCCACGTCATCTCCTTGGTGCCTCTGTGCCTCTACAGTACCTTGACTAAGGGAATCGTCTTGCACCGCAAGACCTGACCCCTCCGGTCAAGTACCTGAACTGGCTGCTCCATGAAACTTGAGTCTGCCTCAAGCTCGATGTTATCCACCCTGATGACATGAGACGGGTTCGGGTGATACTTCCTCAACATCGACAAATGGAAAGTCGGATGCACAACTGACATGTGCTGAGGAAGGTCCATGCGGTAAGCTACCTCCCCAACCATCTCTAGGATCTCGAACAACCCGACAAACCTCGATGCCAACTTACCACCTCTACCAAACCTGACTGACCCTCTGTACTGCGATGCCGGAAAGAACACTCTGTCGCCTACTGCAAACTTTATCGTTCGTCGCCTCTAATCTGCATAACTCTTCTGCCGGCTCTGAGCAGTCAGAAGCCTCTGCCTAATCTGTACTAGCCTCTCTGACGACCGTCTGACGATGTCTGGACCGGTGAGTGGTGCCTCTCCAACCTCTGTCCAGCACACTGGGAACAACACGCTCTACCATACGCCTCAAAAGGTGCTACTCCAAGACTGGACTGGTAGCTGCTGTTGTAGGCAAACTCCACCAAGGGAACATGTGATTGCTTGCGAACGTGTCATTAAATCCGATGCAAACTCAATCAAAAATAGAATTTATAAATCCTTATTCAAAATACTAAACTATGGGGTAAAATAGTGATGAAATATGGGATCGATCCACAGGGAAAACTTTGATTACGAAGGAGAAATCAGAATTAAATCTCAGAACTCTAAACTTAAAGCGAAAAGGATTGATTTGGATTTTGGAAACTTATTAATTAAAACTAATTAAGAAAGCAATGTAAAAAGATTGAAATATGATAATGAGAGAAGACCTAGGGATTACTCAATCCATTTTAGTTTAACTTCCAGTATTCTCTAGTTATCCTCTTATTTTCTTATCTAGACATTATAGATTCATAGCATCTTAAGCTTACATGAATCCCTAAAAGAAAGTGAGTGTTTTCCAAAGGCATATTTTATCTTTGATTAGCATAGATTGTCTTCGGGGTAACCTTAGCACAAGTTATCATCTCTAAGCATAAAATATCTCATCAGTTATTCACAAATCACATAAAAATCATCATATAGATCTCTACCATCAATCACCGAAATCAGGTAGGACTAAAAGTACGTCAAGGAACTCTGTTCCCTCAACTCTATTATTATTAAAACCAAATCTATAAGATCATGTCCAGAAAAAGAATACAAGATTCAACTAGAAAAATAAAAGGAAGATCTATTAAAGCTTCATGAGATCCCTAAGTACAGAAATTAGCTACTCATCTTTGTGATGCAAGCCATAGATTCCATGAAGAACGATTGGGATCCATGCTGCAACTCCATCTTCTCCAGAGAATCCTCCAAACCCTAATTCTCTCTTTTCTCTCTATGGGGACCCCCCAATTTTCGGCCAGCAAACACCTTCTTATAGGTGTATTCTCGGAATTAGGGCTATGGCTAAGTTGGACTCCTACTACAACTCGGATTCCTTGGATTAATTCATGGATGTCCTATTCTAGTCGCAACTGGATTCAAACAAGCTGGAATTTGGAAATGTGCTCACCACATAAGATGTAGATTAGGAAGTCTTCTTTCCGATACCGAAGATTTCATAATATTCTAACTTATATGGAATATGTGGAGAATATTCTCCTGAAGGTCGACGGACCAGTTTTCCAGCATCCGTTTTGTGAGGACCCGTCCCTCTACTCCTGTGGCTCGTCGTGGACCGCAAGGGCAATTTGATAAATTGCGCCTTGTCGGCTAGTTTCACACCCGCGTGTGCACACACTGACCATGGTTGTGTAAATGTTTGGCTAGAATGGTTAGTGGGACCCGGGATCGAAAGATCCGGGCTTGGGCTTAAGTTTTAGCCCAAGTCTAGCTTTCTGCATCTAAGGGATCGATCTCTCTAGCTAGAAGATCGATCTCTTAGTGCCAGAAAGTCAAATCCGATTTGGCAAGAAAGATTTATCTCTTTTGAGAAAGAGATCGATCTCTCTTGAGTCGGTTCGTTCGTGTATAATACGAACGAAAGTTTATCTATTGATTTTTTTGGAAATTCTGAGATTTCAGCCGTGTTCTTGCTGGATTTCAACTCGTTTGAGGAAGATCTAAGGCCTAGTAGCTTGGATTGAAGCTGCTATTACTTAGGTAGGCCTAGTACCTACATCTTTTCGGGTTTTTGGAAGTTTTTCTGGTTTGATTATGTTCTTATGCTTAGATCTGTTAATATATGTGTTTGTTTGATGTGATTCTACCGGTTTTGGACTCGTGGGTTCGAGATCTAACAGATCCCAGAGTTTTGGGAAGTTTGGATGTATCTTTCCGGCGGTATTTCACGCCGTCCGGTCACCGGAGAACCCATTCGATCGATCTCCTTTGAGGAGAGATTGATCCCTTCTGGGGTGTCTTGCTCAGCCCGAGTAGGATCGATCCCTCGGCTGAAGAGAGATCGATCTTTGCCTAGGCTGAGGTGGCGGGTTCCACGTCACGAAGAAGATCGATCCTTCTGGTGGAGAAGATCGATCTCTTTCGGTTGACAGGGACGAGTTTCTCCTAAGTACTAAGGAGATCGATCCCCTTGGGAAGGGAGATCGATCCCTTAGTGGCTGAGGGGTGTTTTCAAGTGGATTTTGCCCGCGGGGCTTTGTATGACGGATTTCTTTACTGTTTAGAATAAACGGATGGGTAGCCCTACAGCTTTCCCTAGCCTTGCATGCCGACGTGCGTCGAGGGCTTTATCTGTGATACATGTGAGCTGTTGTTTGCGGGGCTGCTTCCCGATGCAGGTGTTGTGGTAGACTGCTGGCAGTTGGTGGTGGTACCACTGCAGCAGCTCCTACACCTTACTTACCTGTTCACCACCCCGGCCCGGCAGGGTCCGTGCCAGACCGGGGCTTTCGGGTAGTCCGGATCTAGCTCTAGGGCCGTTGCGGGTAGCTTGGTCCAGGACTCGATTTGTAGTATTCAGTCGATTTCGATGATAGGGTTAGATGACTTGAATATATGTTGCTTGATGTTTAGAGGTCGTGTCGGCATCGAGCCGAGTCCTGAGGTGTAGCCGGCGTTCGGCAGTCTTTGACTCTCTGAGTTGGGGGTGTGCCCACTCAGCGGTGCCTTGTCCCGCTAGTAGTGTTCACGATCCTGCTGAGAGTCCACAGTGCAGGGAGCCTGCGTTCTGGGACGTCCGGTGGGGTTATGGGACCTCTGTATACGTCGAGGCTTTGCTCGGGGGCGACACTGTTGTGTTCCCTCCCTTGTGAGTGTCGTAGTGTAGTGTCCCTGCTGAGCTTAGTGGTCACTAATACCCGGGCTGCGTTTTGCAAGTGCTGGCGCTAGCTCTTCTTCGGTCGCCCCTACCGAGCCGGTGTTTGGTGACGTGGCGGCGTCTGGCGGTGCTTGAGGAGTGGCGATCTCAGTTTTACCCCATGTTATAGATAGTCTCCTATGGGAGTGATAAATGTATAATTTCCCTGTTTTGAGGACTTGTATATATTTCAGTTTCAGTCTTTGAGGTTTGTAATTGTATGTTAATACAGGATTTTTATGAATTGCTAGGGAGACCACTACGATTAGAGGGAAACCTCGCCAAAATTTCCGCAATAGGTTAGGTTCCGGTTCGCGTCGCCCGGCCCGGTTGGGCCTACGCGGGTCGGGGCGCGACAACTTGGTATCAGAGCTTAGGCTATAGATCCCAGGGAGTAGGATCAGGTTTCGATTGAGATTGAGCGTAGAGTGGGTTAGTTCTATGTCTAGAAGATCCGTGCATGCTCTCTTTGTGTTGTGTATGTCTTCCGCTTTATTGTTGTGTTGTTTGTTCTGCCGTTTCTGACGAGTGGACGCTCGTTTGTCGTTGGTGATCGCGCAGATGTCGGGAGCTCGAGGCCGACCTTCTGTTGTTAGTCGGGGTGGGGCACGACCTGGTCAACCCGCCCGACCAGACAGGGTAGCACATGCCAAGGAGGTCAGAGCTAGACGGGCTGAGCCATCGCCAGCGACGATTTTGGTCGCACGGGAGGGGACCCATCTCACCGAGGAGAGGGTTCTCCCTCCTATCGACGGACGGACCGCTGCGGCGGTCTTGTTGGACTTTCTGCAGCCGGACCCGTCTAGGTTCAGTGGTGAGGCAGCAAATCCAGTGGGCAGGGCACGTCAGTTCGAGTGGGGGCTTTGATCAGAGATCAAGCGACGGACCAGTTCTTACCGCTTCCAGGTGTACTCAGCAGTTCTGGACTACGCCTTGGCAGTAGAGGCGCAGTTGCGAGACGAGAGGTGCCGGGCAGTTGCACCGGCATTCTCTACCAGTACACCGCAGAGACCCCAATTCAGAGGGGAATTCGGCAGAGGGCACCAGCAGCGGCGTCAGGGACATTTCCAGTAGCGGTCGCAGCGCCCGCAGCAGTTCAAACCGCAGTTGCCGAGTCCGGCAGGCCAATTTCTCCTGACGGCCGGGCCGTCTGGACAGGTTCCATCGGGGGAGGCCAGGGTCAGCAGCCTGGTGGCGCGTCAGTCGCCTGTTTCCAGTGTGGGCAGCCGGGGCACTACCGGAGACTGTCCTTTGCGAGGAGCGCGGGACGCTATGCCGCAAGGGAATAGAGGCGGAGGGTCCGGTGCCTGGCGGGGGAGCAGCGGGGGGGCGCGGACAAGGGGTTGGACCGAGCCGCTCTAGAGGTGGAGTCGGCCAGCGGAGGCGTGTGTGTCGCGCCCCGACCCGCGTAGGCCCAACCGGGCCGGGCGACGCGAACCGGAACTTAACCTACTGCGGAAATTTGGCGAGGTTTCCCTCTAATCGTAGTGGTTACCCTAATAAGCATAATCATCCTGTAATAAACAACAATTATAAAGCTCAACACACAAAGCTGGAATATAGTACAAATCCTCAAACAGGGAATATTATAAAAAATCGCTCCCGTAGGAGACTATCTAACCAAGGTGTACACGGACAGATCACAGCTCCTCAAGCTCCGCGAGACGCCGCCACGTCACCGAACACCTGCCCGGTAGGGGCAACCGAAGAAGAGCTAGCGCCAGTACCTGCAAAACGCAGCCCGGGTAGGTGTGAGCACTAAGCTCAGCAGGGACACTACACTACGACACTCACAAAGGAAGGGAACACAACAGTGTCGTCCCCAAGCAAAGCCTAGGTCACACACTGGGTCTTCCAGCGAACTGGTCACACACTGGGTCACACTCAGTAAGACAGGAAACGGCACTGCCAACTCACGACAGGATCCTGGGCACTGTCGGCGGGTAGCACCGCTGGGTAGTCACACCTGCCACCCAAGAGTTCTAGAAGGATTGGGTACCGGCTACACCACGACTTGGCTCAAGGCCGACACGACCTCTAAACATCAAGCACAACAGTATTCATGTCCAACTAACCCTATCATCAAAAAGACTGAATACTACAAATCGAGTCCTGGACCAAGCTACCCGCACGGTCCTAAGAGATAGATCCGGGCTACCCGGAAGCCCCGGATCGGCAACGCCCTAACAGATGCAACTAATGCACAACACAATGCATGCTATGAACATGCGCAGAAAAGATACATGTAAGCATGCAGCAGGATGTGATGATATAAATACAAGGTCTGGGCACGGCACCCTGCCGGCCCGGGGTGGTGAACAGATAAATAAGGTCTAAGGACTGCTGCAGTGGTACCACTACCAACCGCCAGCAGTCCACACAACACCTGCACCGGGAAACAACCCCGCAAACAACAGTTCACAATGTGCAACAAGTAATGTGGCCCTCGGCGAACGCCGGCGTGAGAGGCTAGGGAAAGCAGTAGGGCCACCCGCCCGTTTATTCTAAACATCCCGGGAGTCATCACTCCCACGGTTCACCACTGCCCCTATATAGGGCTAACATGCTTAATGTTATGTACAAGGTATAAAACAATAAAGAAAACCAACATACAAAGCCCCTTGGGCAAAACTAGTCAAAACCCTCTCTTCTTCCAAAGGATCGATCATCCCCTAGGGTAGGATCGATCCTCTCAGCAACAGAGAGTAAAGCCTCACTGTCGAGACAAAAGGATCGATCCTTCCTCTCAGGAGGATCGATCATTTTCGCGACAGAGAGCACCCTTCAGATCGCACCACGAGTGATCGATCCTTCCTCACAAGAGGATCGATCCTCTTCGCGACGAAGACAGCCATGCTCCCCAAGAACCAGGATCGATCCTCACCAAGCTCGTGATCGATCCTTCATCGGGCGGAGCATGACCAACCCAGAAGATCGATCCTTCCTCAAGAGAAGATCGATCATGATGGGTTCCGCGGCGTCCTTCCGGCGAAGAATACCGCCAGAAGAGACAACCAAAAACCACGAAACTCTGGGATCTGATAGATCAGGATCCCACGAGTCCAAAACCGGTTAAAACATAAGAAACCAACATGCTAATCACAAGATCTAAGCATTAAACCACAGATCAAACCGGAAAACTCAAAACCCCGAAGAGAGATGTCGGTAGGATCCCTACCGGAGCAAACGCAGCTTAGATCCAAGCAGCTAGGCCTTGGATCGTCCTCAACGCCTTCGAAAATCCCAAGATCCGAGCTCAAATCGCCGGGTTTCCAAAAGGATTTGAAGGAAGAAGGTTCGTCTGCTTTATAGGCAAACGAACCGAC
Source organism: Narthecium ossifragum (assembly GCA_963920575.1). Taxonomy (NCBI): domain Eukaryota; kingdom Viridiplantae; phylum Streptophyta; class Magnoliopsida; order Dioscoreales; family Nartheciaceae; genus Narthecium; species Narthecium ossifragum. The sequence goes on from OY986969.1 coordinate 14,272,222, forward strand.
CTATAAAGGATCGATCCTTACCCAAGGAAGGATCGATCACCTCATGACGATCTCACTTGACTTTCTGGGACAAGAGGATCGATCTCTTAGCTAGAGAGGATCGATCCTTTGTGTACTGAAAGCTAAACTTAGGCGAGAATTCAAGCCTAAATCCGGATCTTCGATCCCGGGTCCCACTAACCATCCTAAGCAAACATTACCACAAACAAGGTCAGTGTGTGTACAAGCGCGAGTGTGGAACTAGCCGACAAGGTGCAATTTACCAAATTGCCCTTGTGGTCCACAGCGAGCCACAGGAGGGGAGGGACGGGTCCTCACATCCTATTACCCTTAAAAGAAATCTCGTCCCGAGATTCGATAAAGGTAGGGCTCGGAACAAAGGAAAGCTACACTAGCAGACAGGACAAAAGGTACCTTGAGAAGAAAACAGATGCGGATACTCCTACCGCATGCGCGTCTCGCGCTCCCAAGTCATCTCCTCGACGCCTCTGTGCCTCCACAGTACCTTGACCAAGGGAATCGTCTTGCCCAGCAAGACCTGATCCCTC
>OY986969.1:14939832-14963587 GCA_963920575.1 Narthecium ossifragum
CCTCTCATTCCTCTCTCACCAACTCCGTCTTCGATGACCTCGCCCAGACGGTGCGCGTGCCATCTGCCACGCCCGACGACCAGCCGATGACTGATTTCACCGAGGTAGTGTTTTTTTTTGAGTTTCTTGGGATTTTTTTTTGTGGAGGGTTGGATTGTCATATGCTAGGTTTAGTGTTCACTGATTGTATATGCTAGGTTAGTGTTCTGATTGTCGATGATATTTCAACTGCAAGAAAAGTTTTTCAAATGCTAACGACAAAGTACGAGAACCTGGTATATGCATGTGATACAGAGGAAAGTAGATAAATCTTTGTCAATGCCACTTATATATGTGCTATCGCTGTTTTAATTTTTGTATTCTACGAACAGTTTTTGAAATCCAAATAGGTGCATTTCGGTATTCATATCGTGTAGTGTATGTTTGTAACTAGACGTTGTTGTCTTCCCTCCTAATATTCATGGAACATTGTTTTGATTTTATTTTACTTGCTTGCATGCTAAGATGCTAAGATGCTGCAGTAAATCCAAACAGATTGTTTTGATTTAAAAAACATGCTAAGATGCTGCAGTAAATATAAATAATTTTATTTTACGTGCTTGCATGGAACATTGTTTTTGAAATCTCATCTTTGTTGCTGCCGTAAATAGTCTGAGTATCAACTTTTTCAAAATATAAATAACATGTACATTCTGTAATTTGAGTTGATAAAACTATGCTTTTGTCCAAGATATTTTATCCTAGACATCATCATTGCAGCAATAATCAATCAGCAAATAAAGAACTCATTAGTATGTCAAAATTTTCACCACAATGCAAGGTATAAATTGTTCGTCTAAGTGCTCTTTATGGGGATTTGCCCGTCTAAGTGCTTTTTATGTCGTTTGTGGGGCTGTACTTGAGGAATGTTATAGAATTGTTTCATTTAGCTTTCGGTACAAGGGAGATTTTGTCAAAATTTTTGTTTAAAAACCCTAAATATTTTATGTTGTATTACGTAAGTGTCGGTGTCGTAGGCACGAGCATTGACTAGTCTTATATGTATATCCAGTGTGATAGAACACCACTAACAAATTGTTCATCTTGTGCTTTAAAATTAGAATCGAAGAGTCCCCACAGAGTGCAAACTGGTTAACGTGTGACAATTCAGTGAGTTTATGGCATGCAAATGCTGTTTTGTTGTATGATAAAATCCTGTATGATTACCCACTCATTTATACAAATCTATTTCTCTACTTTTTTAGTCTACAAGTTTCAAATACTACATTAATTTGTTGTCCTTATACTTTGAATGTGGTCAAGAATTCGAGCAGAGTGACCATTTTGTAGCCCTTATACATGATCATTGCGGATGAATCTCCAATGATAATTAGACGTGTTTTGTTGTATTTTGACCTTTTATGATAACTATACATTGTGGTTTTGTTAGTTAGAATACCGTAGCAGTGAGATTGAAACTGCCATTTGGTTCCTACAGTTTCCTCCATGGCATAATTTCTGCCTATCAAATTGCGCTGTAGAATAAGGATCAATGTTGTTGATGATACACATGGTGAGTCTAATGTTAGCAGCAACAAGTGCTGTTCTGCATCTACAGTTGAGTGCCAATGTCCACTAGTTTATGCCTAGAAGTACACCTCGTTTTTTAATTGAGCTTGAGGTCGAACATCCTCGGGCTCGGCTCCATTAGCTTCAAAAGCTCGATTAAGTGTTTTTAAACAATATATTTTTTTAATTCTTTATATAGATAGTGGCTCAGCTCGATTAGGCTCGAAAGTACGACTCGACAGTTCGGCTTTGAGTTTCAAGAGCTGAGCTCGAGCCAAGCTTTCTTAAAAATAATCAGAAATTTAAACTTATATTTTATCATTCAATACATATTGGCATCATCAAAACAAGATTACGAACCAATAATAATATTATTGTCGTATGTGAGAGTGTCTAATTAGCACCCAAATTATCTAATTAAATAATAATATTCTAGTATTCTAGTATTATCTAATTAAATAATAATATTCTAGTTGTAACCTCACCAGGGAAGGTGGTGACCACATATCATCGATTCATCCTCTCTACATGACAAACCAAACAGGGGATCAGGTTGCATCATATGATCACAAAGGCAAACCAAACAAGGGATGTGAGGATCTGTCCCTCTACTCCTAGGCCGACCGCTTGGATCGGGCCCATGACTCGTTGTGGACCGCAAGGGCAATTTAGTAAATTGCGTCTTATCGGTTTGTTTCACACCCGCGTGGTGCACACACAAACACTATGTTTGATTTATGTGTTTGCTAGAACCCTAGGCATACTTGGGATCAAAAGATCCAAGCTCGGGCCCGCGAAAGCCTGTTTTTAGGGCAGCTGGCGGCCCATGTGCGATCGGTCGCTCCTGGGAGCGACCGATCGCATCTGTGTCGGTGGTCAGCGCGACCGACGTGTCAGGATAAAGACGCGAACCGACTTAACCCGGCCCAGTCCGATCGATCGGTCCGGCCCAGTCCGACCGATCGGTCCTGGGACCGATCGATCGGACTCGAGCTTACAAGTAGTCCGAGACCTCCTCTGGTTTTTCCAGTTTGTTTCTCTTCTCCTTCCCTTCCGTTCTCCCTCTTCCGACCATCTTTTTGAGTGCTTGAGGGCTTGTTGGATTTGTGGCAGCGTGAGGAAGATCATTGGCTTAGTTTGAAGCCGGTTTGGTGCTCGTACAGCGGGGATTCAGCCGAGGTTTGCGTAGCTCAGTAGGTTTCTAGCTACATGAGTTTATTTTGGGTTTTCTCTTAATCTAGCTGGTAGATCTAGGTGTTCTTGGTGTTGTTGTGTGCATCTTAGTTATCTTAATTTCTAGTTTGAGTTTCATATGATTTGATTGAGTTTTTAGTAGGATTTTAGCATGTTTAAACTCGGATTTTTCCGATTTCTTTGTTCTTGAAGAACAGCCGGATTACGGCGTGTTTTTCGGTCTGTACATGCATGATCTTGAATTATGATGAACATGAGAGATGCATATCTTTGAGTCTACTATCCGACCCAACCAGTTGCATATTTTTTTGATTTTCCTATGAATTGTTATGATTTTCCTACGGATGGGCTGCGTTGCAGCAATTAAAGGTGATTAGTGAAGTTAACAGTTTTGATTAGTGTTTTCCCAGTAATCGAGTCGTCGGATGTTTCTCGGTTTTGGATATGTTGATCCCAGTATGTTTTCCTATGTTTGACTAAGTTGGATCTCGAAGCCGACGTCGTTTGGATGCTAGATCGATGAGGTCACTTAGCCTCTAATTAGAGGATCTTGATGATTAAATAATATTATTTATGTTCATCTGAGTTGTCAGGGTTGCTTCCCATTGCAGGGCTTCGTGATTGATGGTCATGGTACCGGCGTAATATCGGGACCCGCTACGGATTGGCTGGTAGCAGTCGGTGGTATCGCGGCAGCAATCCAATTGGACTTGTTTGTTATTTTATCATATTATTGCATGCTTACTTCTTACCTGCGAATGATCATAGCATGTATTTTTTATTGCACATTAGATGCATATGGATAAGGCGTGGGCGATGGGTTGATCGCCGATCTGAGGCTTTCGGGTAGCTCGGATTTAGCTCTAGCGTAACGGGTAGCTTGGTCCAGGTTGGATGGTAGTATTCAGTCGATATCGATGATAGGCTTAGGTGACTTGAATACATGTTGATCGATGATTTTAGAGGTCGTGTCAGCCTCTAGCCAGGTGCTGAGGGTGCAACCAGTGTCATCGTTTTATCCTTGGGCAGAGGGTGTGCCTGCCCGATAGAGACTTCTCCCGCCCCGCAATGTCTTCATCCTGCTGTACTAGGTGCTTTCGGGATGGGCCTAGTTCGTTAGGATGACCATGGTTGGATACCTAGAGACACCGTTGAGTTATGGGACCCCGTAGCACACCTAGGCCAAGTTTGGGGGGCGACACTGTTGAGTTCCGTCGTTTCTATGTGTTGTAGTGTAGAACCCTACTAAGCTTAGTGCTCACTCCTACCTGGGCTGAGTTTTGTAGGTGCAGGCATTCAGTGGCCCCTACCGGGCAGGTGTTTGGTGGCGCGACGGTGTGATCGCTTACAAACGTCGTCGTTAAAACGTTGTAAACTCAATCAAATATTAAATTTATAATCCTTAATCAATCACTACACTACTAAGTAGGAATAGCTGTGAAGTCGGGAGTCGATCTACAGGGAAAACGTTGGAAATCAAAATCAATTCTCAAAACCTTAAAACTAAGGAAAGGAATCAAAGATAGAATAGAGTTATCTAAACTAATAAAGAAAACAAATAAAAGGTTGATGAATTCGAATCAATGGAGTAGTTTACTTAGGAATTACTCAATCTGTCCTAGTTTCGTTATTAGTCTTCTCTAGTTATTATCTTATTCCCTTCTCTCAACATTATCGATCATATGGCTACAAGCTCACATGAATCTCTAAAATAAAGTTAATGTTCCCAATGGTATAACCTATCTTCGCGTAGGATAGCTTATCTCAATGGCAAACCAATAACTTCATCAAAACCATCTCATAAATCTCTACAATCAATCACAGAAATCATGTAGGACTGGAAGTACGTCAAGGGAACTCTGTTCCTTCAACTCTATTAACAATAAAACCATATTCATGAGATTATGCATCGAGAAGTTCACAAGAATCAAACTAAAGAAAAACCAAAACTACACTAGGGTTTTATGATATTCCTAAATACAAGAATTAGCAACTCATCTTTTGGATGAAAGCCATCGGGTTGGAATAGGAAGCTGTCACCATCCACATCCTCTCCGTTTTCTTCTTCCTCCTCCAAAAATTGTCAAAAAGATGATTATTTTTGGCTGGAATAACCCATTTATATAGTAGAAACCCTTGATCCCGGAATTAAGAGTTATAATTGAACTTAAACTCTAATTTCTCTAAACTCCATATTGATGACATCATCGGAGCGACCGATCAGACTCAAATCCGATCCCTCGCTCAAGTCGGTTTGACTGGTCATCACTGCCACGTCATTAATTAATTTCAGCCTTTATCAAATTTCATTTGTTATAGATTCAACTTTGCTTCAAAACTGGCGTCAAGCTATAGAGAATCTTACAAAGTCTTAAACATGAAAGTTGTAGCTCTTGCAGTCTTTTTTCATCTCCCTGAATTTCAGAATATGTGGAGTTTTGTAAAATATCTGGTGATTTATTTCCAAATAGTTGACGAAGCAGTCTTTTTGCATAATTTACTGATTTTTTACCGAATTTCTTGTATTTCTTTTCAAATCCTACTTAAACCTGAAATTAAACAATAGGATATCAAATACACCTACTCTCAGTCTAACAAAAGTAATTTAAGGGGTTTAACTAGGAATAATTAGTGATTTATCACGGCGTCTGGCTGTGCTTGAGGAGCGGTGATCGTCATCTACACCCCTTTTGTTTAGATAGTCTCCTACGGGAGTGTGATGTATATAAATGTATCCTTTTAGATTTTCAAATCTTTTGTATTATATCTTTTGATGTTGCTAATTATTGTTAATTTTAGGTACTTGTGAAATGTTTAGGGAGACTAGTAAGCTAGAGGGAACCCTCACCAAATTTATTCCGCATTTAGTTAGGATCCAGTTCTCGTCACCCGGCCCGGTTGGGCCTTCGTAGGTCGGGATGCGACAAGGGATCAAGGTGCATCACATGACCCATGCTTCAAACAATCAAGCAACCAAACAGCAGCATCCTATGGCTGATGCATGCATCTCAGGATGGATGGGATGCATGCATCCCACGATCAGGGTGCATCAGTGATTCAAGGAACCAAATGCACCCAAAAAGTAAATTCCACTTTTGAATTTTTTTATGGGACATATTAGTGGTTTAATTAATAATATAAAATGCATTTAATATTCACTTAGCTTTAATAAATTACTTAATAATATAATAAGATATATAATATGATAATGCATATAATTTAATTAATAATATTATCTTGTTTTATTAAATTATGATGAATATACTCATCTTAACTTCTGAATAACATATTCGACATAATCAACATGAATATATTATAATAGAGTATAATATTACCACCCCGCCCATCCTATTCGACGCCTCTACAGGCGAATCCCTCTCCTATCAACGCCCGCTTATTTTTCATCTCCGGCAGACGCCCGCTTATTTTTCATCTCCGTCAGATGCTCACTTATTTTTCATCGTCGACAACGATACCCACCCGTCCTCCATCAGGTTGCATGGCTCGGTAGTGTTGAGGGTGTTCTGGCAGGTGCCGTGGCCGCTGGCGACGTACATGTGCCTCCACCTATAGTGGACATCAAGAATGATCGCATCGCCACATAGCATAGTATGGTGATATGGCATGGCCATATCATCCCCAAGAAGACCCATTTATTTTAATATAATAGTATTAATTTAATATATATTTATTAAAATAATATAAAATAAAAATAAATTTTTGCATGATGTCGACCAATCATGATATAAATGTTTATGAGATTACAAAAATATTTGCACGTAGAAAAACAAACATGTACAAAAATTTTTATACCCTCACAAAATGTTTCTATGCACGTAAAAATGTTTGCGCTGGTTGGCTGCGCATCGAGTTGTGCTTGTTTGGCCGTGGGAAGGTGTTGTGTGTATACATGATGGCGTCGTTTTGCTCTCGTTGAAGGTCACAAGTTGGTGAGCCTTCAGATTGTCGAGAGTTGGGGCTATTCACCGGCTTGTGGTGAACTCTTTCCCCTTTGTTTCTGAGGGTGCTCGGGAGAGCAAAAGTTCCATCGTATTGTTGTTTGTGCACCTATATGTTTGAGGAGCTTCTAGATTTATCACCTTCGCATGATTGCCGAGTTTGGACTCGATGTTTGTTCAGGCGGTCTTGATCATGACTAGCTTGTATGATAGTGTCTGTAGAGTAGAATGAGTCGGGGACTCAGTTGGAGGAGTCAGGAGCCCGAGATCCCCAGTGTATTGCCTTAGAGTGCTCTAGTTCCCGTTGTGAACGTCTCCTCTCGATGTGCTCGGTTTTCGGGGGGTCGAATAGTGATGCATCGAGTACGTGTCCGTTACAGCGCTTCGCAACGTGCTTGTCAGTTGAGAGTTTTCCCGACATTCTCAAGGGTCAGAGTTCGCACCAGTTACTATCAGATGAGGATTCAGGATTGCGATATCCCGAGGGGGATATTCCAGGCTGGGTATAGTTTGTTGAAGTTCACATTCATGTCCTACGGACCGGCGAACGCGCATGCAGCAGTTGTAGGTCCGATATAGAGGATCTTCAGACCGTGCCTTGATCAGCTTGTGACAGTCTTCATCAACTACATCTGATACCTATCGCTTATTAAAGAGAAGCATGAGCACCATTTGAGGATCATGTTGCAGTTGTCGTGTCACACCCCGACCTAGAAAGCCCATCCAGATTGGGGCGTGAGAGTTCCTACTCTATTTAATCATCACTGACGCATTTATAATAAAAATAAGACATCTAAATTAACAATTGATATTGTTAGCCCAGATATTGTTTTGATGATGTCAATATATATTTGATGATAAAACAATGATTTAATATTATTATCCCTTAATTTGGAAAGCATTAAAATCATATTTGATGAGTTTTGTACTGACGGTCGATGCGACGGATGATGCATGGATCGACCGTGGGATATGGCGGTTGATGGAAGGATCGACCGCGAAAGCTGACAATGGGAATATAGGCGACGGTCAATGTCACGGTCGATGGGACGGTCGACCGTGAGGTGTGACGGTCGATGGACCGATCGACCGTGGCCTATGTGACTTGGCTCGAAGGAGCGACGGTCGATCGGTGCATTGACCCTGGGAAGAGGTTTTCGCAACAGAGCCTGACAGACGATGTCACGGTCGATGGGATGGTCGCCGTGAGGCGTGACGGTCGATAGGCGGATCGAATGTGGCTCAAGGAAAGCCTGGCGGACGATGCCATGGACGATTGGTGGATCGACCGTGGCTCAAGGAAAGCCTGGCGGACGATGCCACGGACGATGCGACGGTCGACCGTGAGCCCAGAAAAGAGCCGTTAGAGAGCCGTTGCAGGAGAAAGAAATAGCCGTTGGGAGGCTATTTGGAAGGGTTGGAAGCTCAGCTATAAAAGAGAAAGTCCAGCAAACTTGCCAAGGACTTAGAGGGAGCTAAGGGATTATTGTAATAATATTCTAGCAAGTTTCTATCTCGTATTAGTGAGCTAAACCTTTGTAAAACTACTTCAAGTGTGAAGTAGACTTTGAGAGAAATATCCAATAGTGAGATTGGAGAGGTTGCCAAGCACCCGTAAGCTTGGTGGATAGATTGCCAAGCACCCGGAAGCTTGGTGGACAACTTGTAAGAGGTCTTGCAAGTAGTGGAACCTCAAGGAGTGCCTTGAGAGAGTGGACGTAGGCAAGGTTGGCCGAACCACTATAAAAATCCTGGTGCAATCTCTCTAACTCTCCTCTATCCTTCTATTTAATTGCTTAATTATCTGCTCTTATCATTGCAAGCATATTACTTGATTAGAATCCTCCTACTCAGTTTTCCTTAATTGATTTTATTGTTTAAAGCCTAAGATAAGCCCCCCTCTTAGAGCTTCAATTGGTATCAGAGCTAGGTCTCTAATTTTGTGGTGTAACAACCCTTAGAGGATCCTAAATCAATATGGAAAACATAGAGGGACAATCTACAAATAGGCCACCATACTTCAAGGGTTCAAATTATACATATTGGAAGAATAGAATTGAAATATTTATAAAATCCATGGATTATGAAGCATGGATGGTTATTGAGGATGACCCAACTATTCCTACCAAAATTCATGAAGGAAAGGAAGTGCCTAATGCTAAAAGTGAGCTCACCCGTACTGATTTGAAAAATCTGCAAGTCAATGCCAAAGCCAAAAATTTCTTATTTTGTGCCTTTAGCCCTGATGAATTTAATAGAATTTCAGTTTATAAATCGGCTAAGGAAATATGGGAGAAGCTTGAGATAACTCATGAAGGAACTAGCTGAGTAAAGGAGTCTAAGATTAGCATGCTTGTTAATGATTATGAATTATTTTCCATGAAGGAGGATGAGAATATAAATGAAATGTTTACTCGCTTTACCAATATTATAAATGTTCTTGATTCTCTTGGTAAAAGCTATACTAATGATGAGAGAGTAAGAAAGGTTCTTAGGTGTCTACCTAAGTCATGGGATCCCAAGGTGACGGCAATCGAAGAAGCTAAAGATTTAACCAAGCTGTCCCTTGATGAGCTAATGGGTTCTCTCATGACATATGAGATGAACATGGAGAGGAGCAATGATGGAGAAAAGAAGAAAAAGAAAACCATTGCTTTCAAGTCAACATACAAGGATTCATCCGACTCAAGCGATGAAGATGATGATGAGGAGATGCAAAAGATCACAAGGAGAATCCAACGAATCATCAAGAATCAAGGAAAGAAAAATTCCAAAGGTGAAAAAGGAAACTCCTCTTCTTACTTAAATAAATTTACTTGCTATAAGTGTAGGAAGCCCGGACATTACATGTCGGATTGTCCAAAGCTCAAATCTTCAAAGAAGAAGAAGAAGGGCAAGGAAGAAAGTGACTCGAGCTCTACCTCCGAAGAAGAAGAAGAAAAAGAAACTGTAAATCTTTGTTTAACTGCATTCGGAGTAAAAGAAGATGAAGTTGACAAGTGGAGGCACAAGGTATTTAAAGGAGGATAACAATATGGGTTAAAGGTAATGGAGGTATGTCTTAATTTTCGATATATGTCTCCTCCATTACATCTTCTTATTCCATTTTTTATTTAAAAGAAATTTCATGCTTTAAAAATGGTTTAAGAAAGTATTTTATGTGAAGATTTGATTACTTTTTACAAATGACCATTTTGATTGTAAATCTTCGTTTGGTATATTGTTTTGAGATGATTTTAAAACCTTCTATTTGTTTCTCCTCAGAAATGTTTTTGTTTGTTTCTTCTACCCCCTCTACCAAATCTTTTTGATAATGTCAAAGAGGGAGAAATATTGTGATATCAGTTTTTGAAAGCTCTTAAAACCTTATATTCGAATATTTGAAATCTTTTAAGGATTTACTGATGATTTCATGAAAATAAAATTTACATTCAAATATCATGTCTCATGGTTCTATACAAAGAGGTACATATGTCATATTTTGTACTTTCATATCTTTTAACCTAAACTCAAGTCTGAGATATCTATTTAATGACATATGACTTGCATGCCTCAATGAAATTCACTTTAGAACATATTTTAGGAGGTAAATGGATGCACAAATTAAGAGGGAGCTTTCAAAGTTTTATCATCACAATTTAAAAGGTTGCCATCATCAAAAAGAGGGAGATTGTTAGCCCAGATATTATTTTGATGATGTCAATATATATTTGATGATAAAACAATGATTTAATATTATTATCCCTTAATTTGGAAAGCATTAAAATCATATTTGATGAGTTTTGTACTGACGGTCGATGCGACGGATGATGCATGGATCGACCGTGGGATATGGCGGTTGATGGAAGGATCGACCGCGCAAGCTGACAATGGGAATATAGGCGACGGTCGATGTCACGGTCGATGGGACGGTCGACCGTGAGGTGTGACGGTCGATGAACCGATCGACCGTGACCTATGTGACTTGGCTCGAAGGAGCGACGGTCGATCGGTGCATCGACCCTGGGAAGAGGTTTTCGCAACAAAGCCTGACGGACGATCTCACGGTCGATGGGACGGTCGATAGGCGGATCTACCGTACGGTGCGACGGTCGATTGGTGGATCGACCGTGGCTCAAGGAAAGCCTGGCGGACGATGCCACGGACGATGCGACGGTCGACCGTGAGCCCAGAAAAGAGCCGTTAGAGAGCCGTTGCAGGAGAAAGAAATAGTCGTTGGGAGGCTATTTGGAAGGGTTGGAAGCTCAGCTATAAAAGAGAAAGTCCAGCAAACTTGCCAAGGACTTAGAGGGAGCTAAGGGATTATTGTAATAATATTCTAGCAAGTTTCTATCTCTTATTAGTGAGCTAAACCTTTGTAAAACTACTTCAAGTGTGAAGTAGACCTTGAGAGAAATATCCAATAGTGATATTGGAGAGATTGTAAGGTTGCCAAGCACCCGTAAGCTTGGTGGATAGGTTGCCAAACACCCGGAAGCTTGGTGGACAACTTGTAAGAGGTCTTGCAAGTAGTGGAACCTCAAGGAGTGCATTGAGAGAGTGGACGTAGGCAAGGTTGGCCGAACCACTATAAAAATCATGGTGCAATCTCTCTAACTCTCCTCTATCCTTCTATTTAATTGCTTAATTATCTGCTCTTATCATTGCAAGCATATTACTTGATTAGACTCCTCCTACTCAGTTTTCCTTAATTGATTTTATTGTTTAAAGCCTAAGATAAGCCCCCCCCTCTTAGAGCTTCAGATATGGGGTCAAAATGATTCAAAATTTTCTGATACAAGACTAAACCTCAAATATCATATATAAACTATCTGAAATTTCTTGCAGAAAGAAATTATACATCTATCATCGAAAAAAGAAGTGACTGGACCCCAACTCCTCAAGTTCCTCAAAAGCCGACGTGCCACCATGTGTCTGTCCAGAGGGTGTTACAGAAGAAGAGCTGACGCATGCACCTAAAAAACGCAGCCGTGTAGGAGTGAGCAATAAGTTCAGCAGGATTCTATACTATGACACTCACAAGGGAGGGAATAGTAAAGACCCAGGTTCCACCTCATCTCTAGGGGAAACACACGTCACGCACACCACCTACCCAAGGACACGCACCTTGTGAGGACCCGTACCTCCAACCTGATCCGACCGCGTTAGGTCGAGGGCCTAGCTTGGTTGGTTTTGGCCCGGTTGGCCTTGTTCAATGATTGCTTCGATCATTGCAACTCCAAGAGTATTTTGGTAATATGCCCTTGCGGAGTTGAGTTTCACATATGTGTAGTACACACACGGCCTTGAATTGATGCATGTGATTGTTTAGATCCTTATAGGCCTTCCCATTGGAAGATCAGAACTCGATCGGGAAAGATCAAAATGGACGGTCGAGATTGAATCTCAGCATTAGTATAAAATCCTTACCTTCTCTCTGTCTCCCTTTCTTTCTCCCCGCGTGGCAGCTTTCACCTTTCGTCTCCTTTACTCGCGATCCAGCCGCCCTCTCCTCTCTCCGGAGCTTCTTCTCCACTGTCGCCGGTCGCTGCTCCTCCCCGAGCTCCCTCACCTCTCTTGAGTTCCCCAACCTCCTCTACCCTCAAATCTGACCCTCTCTCCTCCTTCCCTTTCTCCTGAGATCATCGAAAACCTCTTTTCCTCGCTAATCGACGAGGTCCACAGGCCACCTCGCGTCGCCTCTCCGCCACCGCCAAGCTCCAGCGCCCGGGATAGCGTCGGGAAGCTTAGATCCCATCTTCTTCGAGCTCTCAAGTAGGGTTTCCTACCTGAATCTTCGATTCAGTTCCTAGGTTGGTTGTGATCATGATTGTGGTTTTATCCTTCCATCATAGAGATGCTTAGCTTGCTTGATCTTCAACTGTTTAGAACTATTAGCTTTTGGGTTTGATTCGAGAGTTTTCAATCGGATGTTTGTGGATTTCTTTCCCTTGCCATTCTTCCCTGAGCTCAGATCTCATCTGAGCAAGGTTCAATCACACCTTGAGATGCGTTGATCAAAGCGCTTCCTGGATTTTGGTTTTCAGCCCCTGAATCTGTGCATCAAACCAGCTTCTGGTCGAAGCTGGTGCTATCCCGTGAGGAATCTCATGAAGCCTTCATCGTGAAGTTTGTGGATCTTTGGATCTACTTTCAATTGCCGCTGGTTTCATAATTTTCAGATTTTCCTACTATTTATGATGAATTGTTCCCTGATCTGCGACGAAACTGTTGTGTGTTGGTTGGTCAGGGTTGTATCCTCGTTGTACCAACTTGCGGTTGACGGTTATGGACGTTGTTGTAATGCTAGATTTTGATATGTTGGGTGTTGTTACATTTGCGTTGCTGGATAGATCTTTAATGCTTTGAACCCTTGCTATATTTACCCCTTTGGCTAGCTGTATGCTATGCCTAATCATGTTTATTGATATGTCATTCTATTGCATGCTTATATGTCTTTATTTGTGTCTGAGCATTGCATGCATATTATTTGCATTAGAGCATAAGGTTAGGGCGTGGGTGAATAGGGTCTTCGTTGATCCGAGGCTCTCGGGTAGCTTGGATCTAGCTCAAGGACCGTGGTTGGGTAGCAAGGACTAGGGCGTGATTGTAATGTTATTTGATTAATTATCATTCAAGGATTATTAAGTAGTCGGGTTGGAATATTATATTGTTTGAGGTTTAGAGGTCATGTCGGTCTCGAGCCGAGTGCTCAGGTGTAGCCAGTGTCCGGTTTCTTTGTCTCTTGGGTAAAGGGTGTGCCTACTCAGCAGTGTTGGTTCCCGCCTAGCAGTGTCGGTTTCTTGCTTGTGAGATGGCACTGTTGGTTTTCTTCCTCGCTAAGGGTAACCTAGTATGTGACCAGTTCGGCTAGAAGACCATGACTGATGCATTTCAGAGACACACGGTGGGGTTATGGGGCCCCTGTGTACACCAAGGCTTTGCTTGAGGGCGACACTGTTGTGTTCCCTCTCTTGTGTGAGTCATAGTGTGGTTTTCCTGCTGGGCATTGCTGCTCACCCTATCTCGGCTGCATCGGCGATGCAGGTCGTTCTTATTCAGGTAGTTGCAGCATTGGATACGGTACTCTCCTCGGTGGTGCATGAGATCGAGAATATCATTAGTTTATCTTATTCAATTGATGTACATCTTTAAGTGTATAAATTATAATCTGAAGGAGAAATGTATTTGTATTCCAATTTGATGTAAATTGATCAGAGATTGCTGTATTTATATTCCAATTTTATTTAAAAATTAATTGAGTCTTGTAGCAGTTAGTTTTGTATTTTGACTTGATGATAGGATAGTTTAAATTAATTACGAATATTATAATTGTACACAAGGTTTTAAAGAGAAATGTATAGAGGAGACTCTCACCGTTTGATTTTAGATCTAGGACCCTCACGCCCCGGACCGGATGGATTTTCTGGGTCGGGGTGTGACACACATGATGACCTCTTGTACTGTCAACGGCCGTCCCTCTCAACCAAGCGTACCGGCATCGAAACAACGGGGGTAGGACCCAGGGTGATACGTAACTCCCCCTAACGATGAAACTGAGACTGAGCCTAGAACATATGATGACCTCTACACCTCAATCAATATAATTTATAGCCGACTAGACATTAACCTCAAATCATCAGATTATTATAACATATTAAATCTTAAACATTGCTACCAAGCCTCGGTCTTAAGGCTAAATCCGAGCTGCCCGAGCCCCCAGATCAGCGATTGACCCATTGCCCACGCCTAGCCTAGAAATGCAACTAGTGAAAATAATTTATGTATGATCATACGCACAGATAACAGTTCAAACATGCAACAATATGTCAAGTATTATAAAAGACTAGGCGCAACACGCAGCTTGTCAAGGGTGCACTTAGCAAGGGTCTAGATAAAGCAGATAAACAGGCACTCAGGCCCACAAACGGGATACAACCCCGGCTAAACGATCAAACAGCTAAGGCAACAATATTTTAATCAAAGCTGAGGGCATACTCAAGGACCATTTTTTCTACACAACCAAGGGACACACTTCTCTTAGTTCAACCAAAAGCCACACATGACCCCACCAGATAAAATAACATATATCAAGAATAACATTAAAATAGTCGATTTATTGAAATCAGACCAACTATACTGCAAACTTCGAAAAAATCCTATATTTCAATCTAGATGCCCAATTGACCTGAAACTTGATATGCCCACTCAACAGCAAACATCAAATCACATATCCAAAAACCGAATCAATCGGATAAACAAAATTATATCAAAACCTATAATTTTGGAAAAAAATCTAGATTCTGTAAATGATGCATAATTCCTTTAAAAATAACTCGAATTGAAACCAAACTTCTCAGATCTCTTCCTAAGATCATTAAGATCATCTCAGCCAAGAAAAAACTTAATCAAACAATTAAGTACCACTTAATTACGCTAATTAAGCTAACTATCCTGTTTCAGCACTGACAGACCATGTAATTTACTAGAAATGCTACGTAGCTCAAAAAATCATGAAACTAGTTGCAGTTGAAAGCTAACTCATAAATCTCCAACTTTCATGTTGAACAATAACTGCGATAATCCACGTACAGCTCAAAAATCATGTTAGAACACCGCTATTCTACTTAAACCAAAAATCCAGAAATTAATATGATGAGATCTTGCTTAAATCCACATCAAATACAAACCAAATCCTACCAAACTCTTATCAGGTGTTAAGCAAACCCAAACACATCATCTAGCATACTTTAATTGAAGAAGCAATCAACTAATCACTAAAGAACATAAAAAACAAGCTAAATGATGAATCCTACCTTACTAAGCTAAATCCACGTTTAATTCTCAATTAAACCGTGTAGAGTAGATCTAGATCAACTCCCCTCCATCCTGTCAAGCTTCCCAAGCAATTGCAATGGTCCCAATCTATGGATCAGTGGAGAGAAGAACATGGAAGAAGAAAAAGGGTAACAGAGGCGATCTGCGGGCTCTTATAAGCTCTCAACCTATCGATCACCCCATAGGCCGATTAATTGTCCACGTCACCAATTGATCATCCAATGTTGGTTCAGTGTCCTTATCCAGACACGTCACGGTGGTCTGACGTCAAGCCCGATCGATCGTCTAGAGATGATCCATCATCCGAGGCATGGTAGCTGTCCTAAGGACAGCTATCGCGCTTGAGCTCGTATCTTTCGATCCCGAGCTCGCCTAGGGTTCTAACAAGCATAAATACAATAGATAGGGCTATGTGTGCACTATGCAGGTGTGAAACAAACCGCCAAGGTGTAAATTACCAAATTGCCCTTGGGGTCCAAAAGCAACAATGCGATCAATCAGTTCGCGTTCGACACGGAAACAAGCCAATAGGGCTCGACCCCGACATACGCGGTCGAGCCAGGTTAGAGGAACAGGTCCTCACATGCCTAGTGAGCACCAGTGTTACGAAACTTCTCGAGTTTGGCTGGATATTCCAAGAGGTTCATCAGAGACTTCTCTAGAGCCGCAGGATTGTTGACCAGGAATTCAGTTTCCCCGTTTGAGAGGATGCTTGCAAGTAGGTCCTCTTAGTGTTGAGGAAGTGGTCGACTAGTGCGTTAGTCTCGTTTGATTCGGAGCGAATTGTGAGTTGTCATATTTACCACAACGTCAATGCCTTTAACGGTGATAGCAACTGGGAGTCACTGAAAGGTTTCGACGTTTCGGGTAGATCACCTTCCAGGTTAGGCTAATGCCATAACTGTTACCTCGAGCAGATAGGCCAGAGAGTCTAGAGCAACTTTAGCGACAGTGATAGCCCGCAGTAGCGAAAGTGAAGGCAGTTATTCCAATCAAACAACATTACTTTCCACACAGAGGAAGTCAACATTTCGGTCCAGAGTGATGATGATGTGAAGCGATGACGTGAACCTTATGGAGGTGTGATGAGAATGCATAATGTTATATTTTTATCCCTTAATACTTAGTCTCCTGTGCTTATTTAGTTCCTAAATACACTCATTATTCTTATATTTTGATTTAGGGTGCAATGGAAGTCCTTAAGTCGAAAAGAAGCTGAAAAGAGTGCTTGGATCAACTTTAAAGATTTATCTGTACCTGCTCATGAAGAACCAGAGGATGTGCCATACATGGTTGGAAAGCTCTTGAAGTCTAAATTTTGGAGAATTTTACGGTTCGTGATTTCGAGTTTCCTAGAGGAAGTTACGGCAATTTCAGTACCGATGCGCAGTCTGAATGGCAGAAAGGAAAATAAGCTGGAAGTCCGAGCGAAGGTCCGATCGATCGGACCTGGCAAAACCGTGACAGAACATGTAGTTTTTGGCTGAACATGGTTCGATCGATCGAACCATCACTCCTATTGAGCTAGATCGATCCGACTCCTAGAGTTGGATCTATCGGACTCAAAAATAGCCTGAGAAGGTGGATTTTTATGCATCCGATCGATCCAGCACTTAAAGTTCGATCGATCGGACTTGGGAATTAAAGTTGACAGAACGTATGCTTTCTAAAGGAGCAAAGTTCGATCGATCCATCCATCGATCGGGCTCGGGCGTGAATAGAAGTTAAAGATTTTAATGAGACTGATCGATCCAGCATCCAACGTTCGATCGATCGGACTTTCCCAGTAACAAAAATCAACGATTGTGATCTAATCCGAGGGTGGATACAATTGAGGCTATAAATAGGACTCTTTCTAGGGTTTGAGGGGGGATTCTTGGACACTTTTGGCTACTCTTTCTCCTCTTTTATATTTTTTCTAGGTTTTCTTTTGCTTTATGAAATCTTTTGGAGGATTGTTCTCGATGGCCCTGCGTGGCTAAATCTTGATCCTTGGTCGAGGAGACTGAAACCTCGGAATCAATGAAACTGTGAGATCTAATTTATTTTTATTGTTCAGTTTATACATGAGTATTGGATGTTCTTCTGAGATTAAATCTTCATGATTACCTTGTCTAATTGCTAGGAGGCCTACTAGTTTATTATTCATGGTGATCTACTGCTAGGTTTGATATCAAATCCGGAATTGTTTGATCCCTCTAATCCGCGAAACAACTAGGATCTAATAATTTACTGCTGATCAGATCTTGTTAGATCTTAGGAAGAATATTCAACTAGATTAAATGCAACCGCTTGTGCTTGTGTTGTTTAGCTTCATCGATCTCCCTATTCTTAACGCTGCTACTAGATTAAATCTACAGCGCTTGTCTTAGGTTGTCTAGTAGTTAGGGTTGATTAGATCGCTTGTTTCTAATTAACTATGATCGAGGAGAGCTTCGAATTGAATTCGGACGATGAATATTCATGGTATAAATTGATTGATACTTGCATCTATGATCAGTTGTTGGATTCCGATGGTGGATGTTGACTCAGACCAAGGTTTGTTCTCTTGATTCAACTCATTTCTTCGCTTTAGATTATTTCTTTATTATTTTTCCTCACGTTTAAAACCCCCCATCTTTGTTCACTAAGCACAAAACACGACTGGACACTCTTCGTGGGATCGACTCGTACTCGCACTACTACATTTATTTTAACGAGTATTGGATTTATTTTTGAGTGCCTGCGACAGCACATCAAATTTTGGCGCCGTTGCCGGGGAGTGATTCGAGTTGATTTTTGTGTTTATTGTGATCTTTATTTTCATAAAAAAAAAGAGTACACCAAGCAGCTGATCTTAACCTAACAACCCCCCAGCTGTCACGGGCTGGAGTCCATGACATGACCATGGCACGAGGGATCTTGAAGATGGCATGGCGAAAGTTGAAAATGGCACGGCGGACCGAGCCAAAGCAGAATTTGGCGAGCCATGAAGGGATCCTATCGAGCAAGATGCGTGTCAGTTGAAGTTGACACGTGGCATGGCATAGTGCAGTACACCAAGCCATGGGCAACATAGAAACACCATGATCGCACGAGCAAAAGTCCTTGAGTGAGGCTAGACGACATTTCCCCAAAGATGGCGCGTTGAATTCTGAGCATGGCACGACGGACCGGGCCAAGGAGGAAGACGGCACGCCAGGACGCGGTGCGGTGCGAGCCGGCAGAGCATGACGCTCGCAGGAGCAAGTCAAGCGAGCGGGCGCGCACCAAGGCGACCAAGATGGGCGTGTGGGTCGATCATGACGCGTGCAGCACGCGAGAGAGCGTGCGCAGCGCGTGCGTGACGTGCTCAGGATGCCCAGTCCTAGTTGGACTAGGACTTGGCTTGCCTAGGCTGATGTGATAAGTGCTAGAGAGCAAGCCACTTGGGCTAATCACCTAATTCCACTTGGGATGGAAGCTCCAAGATGGATGACGGGGTCAGAAACGGTTTTGACATGGAAGAATTTCAAGATGGTGCGCGACTCCGAGTCGGACTAGGGGGCGACACGCCAGGCGGAGTGGATAGGCCTTGGAGGACGATCCAGCCGAGCAAATTCAAATGTCTCGCGTGCATTCGACTTGAAATAGGTGATAACATGGGGAATATGAAGTTTGGCATAGGGAAAATTGCTGTTGGCGTGGACGAATAGGAAGGAGTCCTATTTTGAGTCAAGTTGTGATCATGGCTATCTTAAAGCAAGTCTTAACTCATGTAAGAGTCCAGATAGGCTAGGGTGCTTTGTAAAAGGTGGATTGCATGATGGGATATGCATGAAGCCCATGACTTTGACTAGGACTTCTTAGGAGTGGCTTGTTGGAGCAAGCCAAGGACTATTCCTCTGTAAAAGGAATAGGGCGGCTAAGGTGAAAGGGAGAGTCATCAAGGGGATAATCAAGGCTTTAGCTAGACATTAGGAACATCTAGGCTATAGGCTAGCTCACGGGTTGAGCAACCCAAGCGTTGGGTTTTGGAGTCGTCGTCTACATCGGAGTGTGAGGCGAGATTCTGGGGTGTTGGGGTGAGAGTTTCTTGTATTGAGAGTGATTGTACTCCACCGGGTTGGGGGCAAGAGAAGAGTGCCTTGTAATCATTGGTCAATAAAGGAATTGGGATCTCATTCCTTACCCATATTCGTGTGAGTCTTGTGTGTATACAAGGCGAAAAAGATTGCTGATCAAGAGGTGATCGGGCTGCCAGGCGGAGTGCACAGGAGGTGCACAGATGCCGTGCAGACGACGTGCGAGCGGCGAGCAGGGTGCACGGCTGCGGTGTGCAGGGCTCAACTAGGAGGTCACTTGGCGCACAAGTAAGCGAGAAAATTTTATACCCTTATTTTTCCCGGTGACACTAGCCCCCCCCCCCCACCCACCATTGCCGCTTCTTTCCTCCAGCCGCCATCTAGACCGAGAGAGAGATCTCTCCGATTCCTTCCTCTCTCTCGATCGGATCCGTCGCGATCGCCGAGGGATCCAAGAGCTCGCTGCTTGTCTACCCGTCGCCTGCGAGGAGGAGAGAAGGGATCAACGTCGACGTGATCGACGCCGCCGGTGGGGGAAACAATTAGCGATCGGAAGGTGAGCGGCCTTCTCCTTCCTCTATTTCTTTCTTCCTGACCGCGTCCTTCTCCTTCTCACCGTGTTCTTCGACGGGTTCCCTTGAACGATGTTGTTGTTGTTTGATTTTTTTTAGTAGATCTAATGGGATTCCAATCGATCGATATTTGATATCTTTTGGATCAAATCCTCCTAGTTTGGAATAGAAATCGATTGTTCCCCTCTCTTTGTTTTTGTGGATTTTGAGGATTGGACCTTGTGGTTGTTGTTAGATCATCTTCTGATATATGAATTTTATTAGTTGCTTCTGGTCGAGAGTTGGGATGATTCAAATATATCGAGTTCCTGAGTTTTAGTTTTCAGATTGTTGATTAATGGCAGACCGGATGGGATTCTTAGTTCAGATTATGCTTGCTGGTACCTTTTCTTTGAAATTGCTTGTCTTCTGGGTATGCATGTAATGTGTTTGATGTTATGCTTCTTTGCCGTAGTAGCTTTGGTTGGGTTGGATTCCTCTGTTTTTCTTTTCGATTCATGTAGGGATTTCAACTGGTTATTGCTTATGTAGCAGGGGATTTGGTTCTTCCCTATCTTTGAGCTAATTGTTCAATGTCTGCTGTGATGTATTGTGGGATTGAAGTGTTATTGATTTCTCCGTTGATCTTTAGTAGCTCGGATGAAAAGTTTTTGAGTTCTTAGTTCTTTCTTGGTAATTGAATCAATGCATGGCAAAGATGATTAAACGATGGATTTTTACTTTGGTTTGGGAGTTTTCTCTCTTAGCTGCTAGTTTGGGTACATATGGCTGGTTTTTGTGTATAGCGGAATGATTTCTGGGTTTTACATAAGAGAGAGTGTTAAATTGGCGAAGCTGTTGGCTTGCTGCTATGTTAGGAGCATATAGAGCTCCAAACTAGCAATTTCCTTTGAATGACATATGGCTTTGGATCTACCTGAAACAGATTCGTAAAGGCTGGGGAAAAACTGAGGTGTTGGGATCTTGGATGTGCTTTAGCTTATCTTCTATGCTATTTGAGGAAGGTGGACTGTCCGAGATGCATACATGATTCTTGATTTAATTATAATGATTGCTTGGTTAATTCATTATTGGAATACATGGGTGTCTGTGATGTGGCATTCTGTGATGATGTATTGGTTACTGAATGAGGCTATGTTATAGCTACGCTTCTTTATTTAATGGTGTACTCTTTTATGGTTGATATGATATGTATATGTTCCAAATTTTGTGTGTGAAGGCATTGCATGATTAGGCCGTGGTGATTCTGCAAATCACCGATCTGAGATTCTCGAATAGCTCGGATCTAGATGAGTCTCAGTTGGGGTCGGGTTTAGGAGCTTGCGATCGAGTCTACGAGTAGACGTGGATCCCCGTGATCGATCGAGGCTTTAGGAGAATGAACCTACAATTCAATTTGGAAGAGAAGAATTCAATTATTAATGCTTCGAGGATTGATTGATCTTCTAGAACCTTAATCTTAGTGGCTATTGGGAGGTGGTCTAATGTCTGCCGGTCGACGCCGATATAGCTGGGCCCACAGTTGGCATGGTAGTAGCCCAGATTGTGGTGGAAAGCGATTGGTTGATTGCGAGCCTGGGCTTAGGTTGCGACTTCTCTTGAGCTAAGACTTAGGCGCCAGAGTACATTATTTATTTATGTTGGTTATTAGTTAGTTTACTTGTGTCGTTAGCTAGTCTCCTACTGGGCTTTTGCTCATCCCTACTCGGGCTGCGTTGGCAGATCCACTTTCTTTGCAGGTCCATCAGATGATGACGCCCGAGCTTGAGGTCGTTGGAGGATTCATTATTGATTTCAGCTCATCATTTCTTTTATTTAATTTGATTGAAGATTGTATAGGTGGTGCAAACTATTGGGAATAAGTAATAACTTGATTCATGTATTCAGATTCTGAAGTTTGTAATTAATCATTTGAGTTTGTATTTGGATTAATTTGATTCATAGAATCAGAACTTGAGATTGTAATAAAGTTATTTTATTGTTCTTGAGTTATTTAGTGTATATGACACTGAGTTTCTAGAAGGATGAATATAGTGACTCTATACTGGTTTAAATTGAGATGGTTGAAAACATGATTGATGATATCGCAGCAGTGTAGAACAGGTTTTTCTCGCGTCCCGTGGTCGGGATTGGTATATCCCGGGGCGAAGCTTGATATAATTATACCTTGGACCATGCAATATCCGAGTACTTACAATAGTATTTGCAGCAGTGGTAGTTACTGGTGTGCCATCGTTTTTTGCATGTCCCTTAATCTAAACATCAACTCTACTTATATATAGACTAGTAAATGCCCGTGCCTACACCACAAATATTATAATTTACTTTGTATTAAACGGGTTGGGTCAGGTATTGACCCGTTTATTAAACGGGTCAGGTTTATCAACCCGAACTCGTTTATTAAATGGGTCAGGTTTATCAACCCGAACCCGTTTATTAAATGGGTCAGGTTCAAAACCTCAGACCAAACCTTCTTAGCGCGAGGCCCAAATCTGACCCATTTATTAAACAGGTCAGGTTTATCAACCCGAACCCAACCCATTTATAAATGGGTCAAACCGACCCGACCCGTCTAACCCGTTTATTAAATGGGTCGGGTTGGATCCGGTTCAGATTGACCCGTTTAAATCCATCTCCTCCTCTCCTCCTCTCTCTCTCTCTCTCTCTCTCTCTCTCTCTACATTCCTCCACCGGTCCACCCGCCTTCTCCTCCTTCCTCCTTAGCTACCTCGCAAGGGCCGTAACCCACTCCTTCCCTCCTTCTCCGGTGAAGCTGCGGCCACCCACGGCAACCTCCCTCCCCCTCTCCACTCCACCGACGCGCGGCCACCCCCGATGTCTCTCCACTCCACCAACGCGCGGCCACCCCCGACGTCTCTCCACTCCACCGACCCCCTCCCCCTCTCAACTCCACCAATGCGTGCCCACCCTTGACGTGCGCCGCCCCCGACGTCCCCTGCACCACCCAACTCTCGATCTGACACCCTCTATCCACCGCGACCCTCCTCCGACCGTCTCCTGGCCAGATCCGGCCGCCGAGCGCCACCTTCATCCTTGGGTCAAGGCAGTCGTCGTCTCCGACAAGCAGACATTAAACGGGTAAACGGGTTGACCGGTCTAACCCGCGGGTCAACCCGACCCGACCCATTTAATCACGGGTCATAAACGGGTCGACCCGTTCATGACCCGAACCCGATAACACTAAACCCAAACCCGTTTATTTCGGGTTGGGTCGGGTCGGGTTCGCAGGTCGTGACCTGGATTGCCACCCCTACTCTCATCTAATAGGAATAATTGAATAAGTGAACATACATACTCATATGGAATTATGATTTATACTCTCTTCTAATATCAAGTTAAATCGCCAATATGTCAAAATAAATTAATGGAAAAAATTGCTATGTTATTTATTGTCAAAAAAATAAAATGTTAAAAGAATTCTTTTAAAAAACAACATACATTAAAAAATGCTAGATTAAATAGAAAATCAACAACGAAAAAAACTGCTAGGTTATTTATTGTCCAAAAAATAAAATGTTAAAAGAATTATTTTCAAAAACACATACATTAAAAAATGCTAGATTAAATAGAAAATCAACAATTACACATCTGAAAAATTGAA
>OY986969.1:14963787-15046287 GCA_963920575.1 Narthecium ossifragum
GGGGGAGAGGGAGATGGGACGGGGGAGAGGATGGGAGAGGGGACGGGGAGGGGACGGGGGAGAGAGGGAGAGAGGGAGAGGGGGTAGGGAGGGGACGGGGGAGAGGAAGAGGATGGGGCTCTCCTCTCCTCTCTCTCTTCTCTCTCTCTCGCATTAATTGTTTTACGGCGGGCGTGGGAAAAAATGTAGCTTGGGTGGCTGAAGCGTGGCTTGGGCGGGAAATTTGGGCGTGAGTGAATTTTTCGCTGCGGATCTTAAAGCTGATCATGGAATCACAACCATTGGATGTGTTTGTAGGCAAATCCTGACCACTCTTTATGTTTTATAGGGGGGATATTTCAAAAACCGTCCTTCCTTATATAATAGATGAAGGATTTTCAGATTTTCTCATCTACAAGAAAGAATGGTTCGAATTATATCTGAATAATCTAAGAATGTTTTGCGCCACTAAAATGTACATTAAAAGCTCATCTAAAAACTAGCAAAAAAGCACTACCATCTTCGCAGCCAATCTAGCATATCCTTTGCGGCGTTTGATTCAACCTTTTGCTTTTGAATTTATTCAGACTTTGCCTGTAAGACAAATAAAATATAGTGCCTTAAACAAAGTAATGCACATAAATATGCTTTTGTTACTTATAGTGAACTCCACACTCTTCTTCTTTTTAACAAAAGCATTCCAAACTTTATCCGATGGGAAATTATCAGGCTTCAGTTCTTTCAATTTTTGTTCATATGTTGTCTCTCTAATTTCTATTACTAATCTTGATTTGCATGCCCTCCACAATCTCAACATATTATTGAACACATATTCTCTCTGCCTGCCTACATGCACAAGAAACTTTTGCTGCAAAAAATAGTAATACATAGTCACAACTATAAAATAAAGCAAAAAAAAAGCAAGATAGAAGCAAGCATATCACTTATACACAATATAAATTTTGAATTCTACTTCTCCTGTATAGAAGCACATAGTACTTCATTCATATCATTAGTAATATATCTCCAATCGTCAATTGTGGAGGGTACAATTTGCCGAACTAAACATCCTAGATAAGTGGATAGTGTGATTGATGCTTCACGATAAGGCTGACCATATTGGTTGAACAAAACTTCAACCCGTTGACTATTTTCTGTGGAAATAGTTTTCAGCTTGGTAGGTCCCCTAGGTTTTCTTCATGGTATTACTTCAGGGAAGGATGAGAAAACCATATCTTGGGTCTCCATATCTTCCAACACATTCCTCTGCATATTCTCAACCATTTTCCTTCAATTAATACAGATAATTAATAGAATGCTAAGAAAATAGTTACTTGTAAGTAACAAGAGATTTTCTCCAGCTTAAAGAAGATAAAGCAAAGACCTCAGTACTTATTGACTGCAAGTATAGAGTACATAACCATTAAGGATTGTGTTAAACTCTTCTCCATTAAGGAATCAATAACTTAATCAAAACAACACTTGCATACTAATGTGCATGTAGTTTAATAAATATGACTTTGGAAGCTAGTTTGCAACACCCTTTCATCCGAACAGGCTTAGCTTATTAAGAAAATTGAAGAATTACTATGCAAAAATATGACTTTGGAAACTAGTCCCGATCTTCTTTAAGCTGAAGAAAATCAAAACAACACTTGCATACTTTTGTAAGAGTACATAACCATTTAGTCACTCTACCAAAGGATAATCTAAAAAAGCGTAGTCCATATATAAAGACTGAAAGAAGTCTTAAACGAAGTCTATGTTTGAGCGACTTTCTACCTCAAAACCACGATAAAATACTTGCCCTCTCCAATTAGCTGAATTTAAACTCGTGTCAGCCTGATACACAAAATAATTATAAAAAGCAATTGAAAAGCTTCTGCTTTCACAAACACATTAAACAATGTTGAACTATGTCATAGTATTGCATTAGATGTTGATCTAAATTATATATGAAAAATAACTAATAGAAAAAAAAAGTGTAGCGTACATTTTATTAAGTAAAATCTTCAAATTATATGAATATGATACGGTTCGAAGTCCAGCTCCACTTGGGCTAGACCAACCCACGACCAATTCTGGGGCAGGGCCCACACGTGGGGTAGCCCCAGGAGGGACCCACGCAGGTCAGGGCCCAGGAGGGACCCACGCAGGTTAGGCCCCACCTCCTAGGAGGACCCGGCCTTGGACCAAGTCCCAAGCCAAAACCAGCCATAAGGAATCCTATTCCTAGCTGGTTACTTCCTAAGTTGGTTCTTAGTTGATTTCCTAGTTTGAGTCCAGTTTGTGCTTAGCTAGTTCCTATTATGAGTCCTAGTTGGTTGAGTCAAGTCATTTGCTTACTTATTTAATTCCTGGTTATTAGGAGTCAGTTAAGATGTGATTGAGTTTTATTAGGAAAGTATGATTACTTGCTGATTAAAGCAAGGTAGTTCTCTAGTTGGAGTAGAACTCTTTGAGGCCTCTATAAAAGGACCTCCATAGCTTGTATTAGGGTTTTATGCATTGAAGAATAAAGTTAAGAGATATTATAGGAGTAGCTGCAACCTAGGAGTAGCCATAACATAATTCCCACGCCACCAGCCACCTTCATCTCTCTCCTACCGGATTCTTTCTCCACCAGCCGGCCACCATCCATTGCCGTCCACCGCTGCCATCTACAGTGCACGTCCCCATC
The DNA here is from genome assembly GCA_963920575.1 of Narthecium ossifragum. NCBI lineage: Eukaryota > Viridiplantae > Streptophyta > Magnoliopsida > Dioscoreales > Nartheciaceae > Narthecium > Narthecium ossifragum. The sequence goes on from OY986969.1 coordinate 14,966,447, forward strand.
ACCGACGTCCATCCTTGGCTGCCGACTCTCCACCGCCACCTCCCTTGGCTTGGATCTCCGAGAGTAACCGGCCAACCCTAAGAGGATCTGCAAGGTATCCTCTTCTCTTCCGTCTCCCACCTCCAATCTTCACCTTCCTCATCGAATACCTAGGGTCCTTCTCCTAAAACCCTAAAGGTATCTCTCGACCTAGCCATAGATTTGGCTAAGGAGGAACTGAGACCGGGCAAGAGACCAGGTAGCCGTGCCTACGAGAAGGCTCGGCGTAACAACTTGGTATCAGAGCTCCGTTCCGTCGACTGTGCCGCCCAAAGCCTTCCAAAAGCTGCGCTGATGGCAGGAGATAGCACCGTGAGTACTTCCCAGGAGCGGGAAAGCCTCGTAGCCAGAGGAGAGATAGAAGGCATCCACGAGTCGCTGCGGACGTTGGAAACAACACAGTTGGAGATGTGGGATGTACAGCGGGAGATGCAAATCATCACCCTAGGGATTTCGGAGAGACTTGCCTTTATGGCAATATAGTTGCAAAGGCGAGATCTGGGAGCCACAGGAGAACCTGGAGGTAACCCTAACCCTAACCCTAATCCACCTCCTACCATGAATCCCACTACTCCTAGGACTCCACCTGAAGCTGTCCCTAACCCAGGAGGACTCGGCCCTCGTCCCAACTATGTCTTGGTTGGACCAGGTCCTATCCCTCCTACCCAACCCCATGCTCAACCGGTCTACACCACACCCTTGGCCGCCCCCACCTGGCTCCACTATCCTTCCACCCCCACCACACCAGCCTCTATATCCAACCTATCACCCCCCTCCATACCAGCAGCCTACGCTCCCTCCATATGTCCCCTACAACCCAACACCTCCACCACCCCATTACTACCCTCCTCACACCCCACCTGCATGGCTGCATATGAACAGACCCATGACCCAATTCGGGAACAACCCTTTGTGGCCCGGATTCCCCGCATGGACTTCCCCCGCTATGATGGTGCTACAGATCCTACTCACTGGATCCTCAAGGCGGAGCAGTTCTTCTCTTACCACCCTATCCATGAGCGAGAGAAGGTCCGTTACGCCGCCTATCACTTCGATGGAGATGCCCAGACATGGTACCAACTGTTGAAGGATACCGATGAGTGCGCAACATGGCATACCTTCCAGCATGCCTTGCACTTGCGCTATGGACCGACAACCTACGAGGACCCCATCGGCGAACTCACTCGGATTCAACAAGATGGCTCAGTCCGAGACTACAAGATCCGGTTCGACCGAGGTCTAGGTCATGTTCCACATTTGGCTCGGGATGTTGTACTGAGTCTTTTCATCAGCGGATTGAAGCCGACCATCAGGTACGACGTTCACCTCGCTAGACCAGCTACCATAGCCGAGGCCATCAGCTACGCCAAGACTCATGAGGCGAAGCAGTACGTGATCCGGCATGCTACGGCAAGGACAATACCTGCACCTACCAGTCCAGCCCCAGCTACCCGTGCCGCGCCTGCCAACTGGAGTTCGAGTGAGACTAGGACTCCTAACCCTACTCAAACTAGGACTCCTAGTCAGACTCAAACTATAGTCCGACCTCAATGGAGACAGCTATCTCTAGCTGAACTGCAACAATGAAGAGCACAAGGACTTTGCTTCCAATGTGACGAGCCCTATACAGCAGGGCACCGTTGTAAGCAGATGTTGAGCATTGAGATCGTCAATGAGGAACCAGCCATGGAAGATCTGGTTGGAGCTGAGCTTGAAGAGGAGACCAAAGTCCTAGCCGAGCATGGAGAACCCTCACTTGGCATGATGATTGGCCAAGTGCTTGTGGCTCTTCCAGCTACCGAGTCCACGGTAGAGGACCTGCTGCCATCGCCTCCTTTTGATCCTCTACTACCTGATCCGGACAACATCTCCCACGGCCAACCTGAGTGCAATCCAGCTCTCATGGCAGCATCAACCGCCTCGATAGCTGCCATCTCTAGTCCGGTTCCTCAGTGGTTGGAACCCATTCAGGAGGATGTCAAAAACAATGTAGAGATGAAGAAGCTGGCCAAGGACATCCAAGATGGAATCATCAAGGGCCCATGGACAGTTCGCAAGGGAGTCATCTTCCACAAAGACCGCATCTTCATGAGGAAGAACTCCCCAGTCATCTCGGAGATCTTGACGACCCTACATTCCAGCACACATGAGGGGTTCGTCAAGATGTGGCATCGGCTGCGAACCACCTTCTACTGGAAGGGAGCTCAGGCGCGGATCAAGGACTTCATCCGCCAATGTGACACCTGCCAGCGACACAAGGCCGAGACCCTAAAGCCAGCCGGCCTACTTCATCCCCTACCCATCCCTCATGAGGTATAGACTGATGTCTCTATGGACTTCATCGACGGACTTCCATCTTCTAGAGGGTACACAACCATTCTAGTAGTCGTCGACAGATTGTCCAAATATGCACACTTCACTCCCCTACGGCATCCCTACACGGCATACTCAGTGGCTCTAGTTTTCTTCGACACTGTGTTCAAGCACCATGGGATGCCAACCAGCATCGTCTGTGATCGAGATCCTACCTTCACCATCAACTTCTAGCAGGAGATCTTCAGATTGCAAGGAGTCAAGTTCAGATTCTCCTCAGCATACCACCCCCAAACGGATGGCCAAACTGAGGTAGTAAACCGATCCCTGGAGATGTACTTATGATGTTTTTCAGGTGATCAGCCTACACAATGGACCCAATGGTTGACTTGGGCGGAGTACACCTATAACATTAGTTGGCACTCCAGCATCCAGCGGACACCCTACGAGGTAGTGTATGGGCGACCTCCACCGTCTCTCCTCTCCTATGTACCCGGGACAGCCAGATCAGCAGCTGTAGATCACTTCCTAGTTGAACAGGATCAAGTGATAGCAGATGTTAAGTCAAGGTTAGCAGCTGCCCAGAACAGGATGAAGCAGACTTATGACCGTGGACATCGAGACGTCAAGTTTCAGATTGTTGAGATGGTCTACGTCAAGTTACAGCCCTATCGACAGAAGTCTGTGGCCAAGCGCAAGTCACAGAAGCTCGTCGCGAAGTTCTATGGGATGTACGAGGTACTGGAGCGTATGTTAGCTGTCGCCTATCGCCTTGGTCTTCCATCAGATTCCAAGGTGCACCCCGTTTTCCATGTGTCACTTCTGAAAAAGCACGTTGGAACTGAAGTACCCGTCATCATCGAGATTCCGGACCCCTCAGAGGAGCAGCCCAAACTGTATCCCCAGGCTATCATCGACCATCGGCATCCTCCCCGTTACCAAGAAGAAGTTCTAGTGCATTGGAAGGGCCATAGTCCAGTTGAAGCCACATGGGAGGTATTCACTGATTTCTTGGATCGTTATCCCGACTTCGGCCTTGAGGACAAGGCACTTTTCGAAGGGGGAGGGGAAGATACGGTTCGAAGTCCAGCTCCACCTGGGCTAGACCAACCCACGACCAATTCTGGGGCTGGGCCCACACGTGGGGTAGGCCCAGGAGGGACCCACGCTGGTCAGGGCCCAGGAGGGACACATGTAGGTCAGGCCCCACCTCCTAGGAGGACCCGGCCTTGGACCAGGTCCCAAGCCAAAGCCAGCCATAAGGAATCCTATTCCTAGCTGGTTACTTCCTAAGTTGGTTCTTAGTTGATTTCCTAGTTTGAGTCCAGTTTGTGCTTAGCTAGTTCCTATTATGAGTCCTAGTTGGTTGAGTCAAGTCATTTGCTTACTTATTTAATTCCTGGTTATTAGGAGTCAGTTAAGATGTGATTGAGTTTTATTAGGAAAGTATGATTACTTGCTGATTAAAGCAAGGTAGTTCTCTAGTTGGAGTAGAACTCTTTGAGGCCTCTATAAAAGGACCTCCATAGCTTGTATTAGGGTTTTATGCATTGAAGAATAAAGTTAAGAGATATTATAGGAGTAGCTGCAACCTAGAAGTAGCAAAACTTAATTCCCACGCCACCAGCCACCATCTCTCTCCTGTCGGATTCTTTCTCCACCAGCAGGCCACCATCCATTGTCATCCATCGCTGCCATCTACAGTGCACGCCCCCATCATCGGCGTCCATCCTTGGCTGCCGACTTTGCACCGCCACCTCCCTTGGCTTGGATCTCCTAGAGTAACATGCCAACCCTAAGAGGATCTACAAGATATCCTCTTCTCTTCTGTCTCCCACCTCCAGTCTTCACCTTCCTCGTCGAATACCTAGGGCCCTTCTCCTAAAACCCTAAAGGTATCTCTCGACCTAGCCATAGATTTGGCTACGAAGGAACTGAGACCGGGCAAGAGACCAGGTACCGGTGCCTACGAGAAGGCTCGACGTAACAGAATATGCCTTCACAATCACTTCTTGTGAACCTACTATCTTCATCATTGGTGTTTACATCAAGTGCGGAAACGTCCTGCGACCTACACAATGTGTAGTCATCTTCATCGTATACATCCGATCCAAAAAAAACCTCAAGGTTGGGGCTTAAGAACCACATACCAATTACATGAATCATTATTCCAGACAAGGGCTAGAGGAATGAGTGGCTCTTTGCTCTTTGGCCCTCCGCCGGGCTTTTCTGGACCGACAGGGGAACCGGAGGCCGTTCTGGCGATGGCAGAATCAGAGGCACCTGAACCAAAAGAAAGGTCCTATGCAGAAGTTGTAGGCTGGCCTCCTCCGCGTGCAGCATCCATCACCCCTGAGGAGATTGCTAAGATGGGTCCGCTGTATGCAGGGGAGGTGTACCTTAGCGACGAACTGATGGACCGTTGCTGTAAGCGGTGTGAGTTTTTGCTTTTTGGGAGGTTCATGGGGGGAAGGATATCCCTGGAGATGATTAAGGAAAAATTACCCAAGGTGTGGGGGGGAGGGGAGACCTTTCCTAGTTTCTGACATGGCTAGGGGGGTTTTCGTCTTTCATTCAACAATGAGGAGGACATGTCCTTCGTCCTCTCGAACGGCCCCTGGTATGTCAACGAGATATCGTGATCCCTGATCAGGTGGAAGGAGAACTTCATTCCAACGGTGCTGGACATCAACAAGTCTCTTGTATGGGTCCGGTTATCTAAAATGGCCATTGAATGTATACATGAAGAGGCTGCAATGAATGTAGCAAAGCTGGTAGGTAACCCAATTAAAGTGGATTTGCCCACAAGAACTGCTGGTAGAGGCAGATACGCCAGAGTCTGTGTCGAGGTAGACTTGAACCGATCAGTGAAGTTGGGACTCACAGTTAATAGCAAGGCTAGCCCTAGATTTGTCTTTCTTGTGTATGAAGATGTTGCTCTATACGCTGGATGTGCTCGACTTGGACACTATGTGGGGGCTTGTCCCTATAGGAGAGGTACAGTACCCAAGGGGGCATCTAGCGAAAGGGGGAAGCCGCCTGGGTTGGAAAGGCCTGACATTGGGGTTCCTATCGATAACGAGAAACCGTCGGGGATGGAGAAGACACAGGGGACGGAGGCAGCGCAGAGCATGGAGAAGAAAGGTGAAGGGAAGGATCGGGTACCCACTGAGATGGGGAGATCACCGACGATGCATGACGGGAGGGGAGGACTGATAGAACTTGAAAAATGTCGTGGCTTAACAAGTCTGCCCAAAATTACTAATATTAAGCGGTGCTCCACTTAGCTACTAAAACTAGTAGTTAGTGGAGAATCCGAGTCGATCCACAAAGAAAACATAATTGAATTGAAAAGATTTGTATAACTTCCTACCAATGAGTTAAGAAAGAGGTTGAAACTAGAATTAAACTATTTTATACTAAGAGATTTATAAATGTGAGAGAGAAAACCAAGGGATTCTTAGTCAATAACAAAGGTTCTACCGTGTTTTTCTAAGATTAGGACTAGCTAACCCAACGGAATGGTTTTTCTAAAAGTTGATAGGTGAATGGTTAGTTCTCCCAATCACTCAATAAGGTTCGGTTAGGATCCTTCATCGGCGATAACAATTATCTAAAATTCAGAGACCTAATGGTTAGTTCCTTTCGTGCCCCGACCTGTGAAAGCCCAACCGGCCGAGCGACGTGAACCGAAACCTAACAAACCGCGGAAAAAGCTGGCGAGGGTTCCCTCTAACCTATTGGTCTCCCTAGCAATTCATCAAAACACCCTCAATTTAAAAAGACATAATTAAATTACAAGCCTTGAACCACAGATTACAAAACCCAAGTAAATTTAATACACATATGCTCGGAGAGGGGAAGATTCAAATACAACATTTATACTCCCGTAGGAGACTAACTAACCAAGGTTAAAAAGCAGTAAACGATCACCACCTCTCAGACTCCGCCTGGCGCCGCCGCACTACGGACCAACTGCCCGGTAGGGGCCACCAAAGAAGAGCGAATGCATGCACCTGCAAACGCAGCCCGGGTAGGAGTGAGCACTAAGCTCAGTAGGGTTCTGCACTACGACACACAGAAGGAAGAGGGAAACGCAACAGTGTCGCCCTCAAGTAAGACCTGGGTGTATACAGGGGTCTAATAACCCCACTGCATGTCCCTGAGGCCCAGGAACGGCACTCAGTAAGCAGGAATGAACACTGCTGATCCACAACCAGGGAACAACACTGCAGGCGGGAAACCGCACCGCTAAGTAGTCAACCTCTCTACTCAAGGGTCAACACAGTGGAACACCGGCTACACCTCAGCATCCGACTCAAGGCCGACACGACCTCTATAATCACCAAGCAACAGGTGTACCAGTCATGTAAGCCTATCATCGAGTTTGACTGGACACCACAATTCAAACTGGGTCCAAACTACCCAACTCCGGTCCTAGGGCTAAATCCGAGCTTCTAGCCTCGGGACGGCGACCCACGGATCACTCACGCCCTAACCATGCAACTAATGCACAACAAAGAATGCATGCTATGAACATACACAGATAAGAGACAAGCATGCAACAGTATGACAAAACATCATATAAGTCCGACTGGATCGCTGCAGCGGTACTACCAACCCCTGCCAGCCGATCCGCAGCGGGTCCCGGCATTTCGACGGTACCACGACCGTCAACCGCGGACTCCTGCAACGGGAAGCAACCCCGAAAACCACTGATGAACAGTAAAATATAATATTATATGTTTCGAACATATAATATTATTTAAAACACCAAAAAATTCTCTACCTAAAGCTAATTGACCCCGTCGATCCGACATCCAAACGACTTCGGATTCGAGATCCAACGTAGACCCCCATACATCAACATACCGGAACCAATATATCCAAAATCCAGAAACATCCAACGGTTAGATTAATGGGCAAGCACTAATCAAAACCGCTAATCAAACTAACTTACCATTCACTTGCTGCAACGCAGCCCACCAGTAAGAAATTCATAACAATTCGTAGAAAAATCAGAAAATTATGACATTAGTTGGGTTTGAGATTAGATTCAAAGATATACATCTCTTATGTTCATCACAACCGAAGAACATGCACGTACTGGTCGAAAAACGCGTCGCAAACCGGCTGTTCTTGAAGAACAGCAGAAACCGGAAAATCCGAGATTAAACATGCATAAATCCTAGTAAAATCTCAACCAAAGTTTATGAAACTTATACCAGAAATTATACTAAGCAAGAGGAATCAAACAACACAAAGAACATCAAGATCAAACGGCTAGATTAAGAGAAACCCACTAAACTAACTCACGTAGGTAAAACACCTACCGGAAACGCACTCCTCGGCTGATTCCCCGCAAACCAGTAACAAAAAAGGCTTCAAACCACACTAGGGATCTTCCTCACGTCACCACGAATCCAACGAGCTTTGGAACGCCCAAAACGGTGGCCGGAGGAGGAAGAATGGAGAAGAAGAAGCGGCTGCCGGAAACAGGGGAAGCAGAGCTCGTGGGAAGAAGAAAGAAGAAGGAAGAAGAAGAGAAGGAGAAGGGGAAGAAGAGGAAGGAAAAGGGAGGGGGAAAGCTGGGAAAGGAGGGGAAAGGAGGGGAAAGGAGGGGAAAGGGGGAGGGTAGGAGAGAAAGTCTTCTCTCCCTTTGACAGGGGAGAGCGACGGCCAACGGCGGCCGTTCTCGCAAGAGTTACCGCCAGGACTTTCTGGCACAGAGGGATTGATCCCTTCCCAAGGAAGATCGATCCCCTTGCCCTGAAAGAAAAATTTGGGTTAAACACAAGCCCAAGCTCGGATCTTCCGATCCCGGGTCCACCTAACCATTCTAATCAAACACTAACACCAAACAAGGTCAGTGTGTGCACATGCGGGTGTGAAACAAACCAACATGACCCAATTTACCAAATTCCCTTGTGGTCCAAGAAACAATGCGATCCACCGGATCGCGTGCTCGACGCGAAACAATCAAACGAGTCACAGGTCCGACCTAGCCGGTCGACCCAGGAGTAGAGGAACAAGTCCTCACAGTTTCGATCACCACTAATGAACCCTCAGATTAGGATCGATTTATCACAAGAAAATAATCATAATATGAATTTAGGTGTAAGATCAAGATGGTTCTAGCACATCGATGGCCAAATCTATAAAGATAAGATAGGTGAAGGATTTGGAATAGATTATAGTGGTTCTAGCACTATTAAATCCCTAATCACGAATAAGATCCTCTCATAATATGAGATTCCATTGTTCTAGCATGGTTGTCCTATTAGATAAGTCCAATCCAAGCCATAACATGCATTAGCTCTAAATCTAAAACATATTGGAACAATCCAAACATCCATAAATAAAATCAACACCAAGTTCATAAAGAAATTAAGATCAATCCTTACAAACCATTCAAGAAGGTATACAAGCCCTAAATCTTAAGAATCCCTAATAGAAATCCTAGTTACATCATAAGAATCCAATGGTCAAAAGTTTAGCTACTCATCTTTTGGGTTTGATCCATGGATGAAAGTTGATGAGACTTTTCCGCCATGGATTTTCTCCGAGAGATTCTCAATGAAAAGTTAAAAAGAGGAAAAAGAAACCTAAAAAGAGTCTCCCTCAAAACCCTAGAAAACACACTCGAAGAAGGTTTACAAACGTTTAGCTCTCAAGTAGTAATGAAAAATGAAGATTATACTTGCCCAAATGTTCACAAATAATAGCAATCCATCCTATGCGAGTTTACAAGTCAAAACTATTTATACTAGGACCATCCAAAAATAAGCTTCAACGTCTTTCTGTAATTTCCCAACAACTCTATTTTTGACTATGCGTATGCTGGTGATCGATCCATGCATCGACCTTTACTTCAACCGTCTAGCTCAAAATACAGCCTTCATTGTTCATGGTCGATCCATGCATCCACCGTTATATCGATCGTCAGGCTCTGTGAGGAAATAATGAATCCAGGGTCGATGCTTGGATTGACTTTCAATCTTCAACCTTGATCAACAAGGCTCGCGGTTGATCTATGCATCGTCCATCGACCTGAGACATTCAAAAACATATTCCCTCCAAGCCAATATTTAAATAATCAAGAAAATGAACAAATATAAGTCACGGTCGATCTATGCATCCTCTATTCACTCTCGGTCGATCCATGCATCGACTATCGCATCGACCGTACGTCTATGTCAAGAGAATGTTAATCCAGTGTCGATACTTGGTTCGACCTTCAGCTCAGCTCCAATTTGGCTAAGTTAGGATCATCGACCGTGCCAATTCATGGTCGATCCTCACATTGACCGTTAGTACAGAAACATTCAAAATATGAATTTAAATATTTCCAAATCAAGAAAAATAAAAATTTTATTTTTATTATTCTATATATATTGGCATCATCAAAATAATATTAAGATCAATAATATAACCAAGCAAACATGACAATTACGTAAACATATGTTGACCAATTTGTAAGATATAATTACAAGTTTGGAGCAATAAAACCACGATCTCATGTTATAACTGAAAAACCAGACCACCATACAATATTTTTTTAGGAGTTAAAGCTGAAAGGCTACAGAGGTTACCCAATCACAATAGGTCTGCTACTAATTCACCTAGGACAAACCCCATAGGTAGGTTATCACTATCAAAAAACAAAGAAAAGAAGACAATCTTCCTTCACAATTGAATCAGCTCGCTCATTACAAGAGCGTGGAATGTACACAAACAAAAACCGAACAAAAACCGCTGCATGTCACCAAATCTTCTGTACAACTTAAAAATTCTGGACACTAGGAGGCAGCAACTCAACCGCAAACTTCAAATCCCTCTCTATATGCAACTTTTCCAAACATCTCTGCTTCACCAAGTTGACGGCCAGAAAAATAGGTGAGAGCTCAGCTTCCAAAACTGAATCTGTTCCATACAATTGGATTTAGACAAAAGAATAACATCATGTACATCACAACAAACACCAGCAATTCTTGCCTTTCTTCTATTAACATCCATGGAGGCATCCAACTGCAACACCAAACCATCCATCTTCCTCCACATGCTGGTTACTAATCTTCTTTTCGCCATTCAAGAACTCCAATTTCTTCACATGCATTAATAAATGGATCTATTACAACTCATTGCATCCACTACTAGAGAGAAGCTTCTAAACAGAACAATCAACCTGGAAGTGAAATGTTCCAAATGAAAATATTGTACTACTAGGAGCTATGAATAATAAAGAAGCTAATGGTTGCCGAAAGCAGCTGTACAACTACAAATCAGTACTAATAAGCCCATGTCATTGTTGCAGACACAATTTTACATAATTGCAGCAAATATACTTACCAAAACATTATTGCGACTACACCAACTTGAACATATCCTACCAGCCAATGTTATATATTGGCAGCAATACATCCAAATCATACAAATATAACACACTAGTAGCCAATACACATCCCAAAACATTGTTGTGACCATACATACTTGCAGCAGCATTAACCTGCTTGTCAATATTGTATATTGGTAGCAAAACACCAAAATATATTTACTAGCAGGTGTCAGAGAGTCAAGAGAGTATTATTTAAGTCTTACAAACCCAAAATAGATAATGAGGAAGTAGTTTAATAGGATTTTGGCATCAGCTTTGTAGCACTGGAGCAAATGTTAGTACGGGCAATCAGTTGCTGCTGATTGCATGCCATGAGTTCTAGTAATTCCAATCTAACGATTCAACCGAATCAACTTCAACTGCTTGGACTTTGCCAAAAAACCTCTAGTATTAGTGTCCGTAGTAAGCAGATGATCATAAGCAGTAGCAAGTTGGATCTTTGAATAGCCATTCACTTCAAGATTCATAACTTCTTTGTAAAGTTCATTGGCAAATCGGCATGTCCTCGAGGTATTGAAGACATGGGCTACTTGTTCTACAGACTTGGTCACCTTTTCAATTGCCGATGCTGCCATTGCTATTTCATCAAAATTCCTCTTCCCCTTCTTCACACGCACAAAACCTTGCTTGGCAGGAGTTTGTACTTCCTCACCATCATTCTCCATAAATTGATTAGAGAGCCCAATATTCACTGAATGAGAAGTGAAACCATTAGTAGTGGACATAGTGACAAGGGGGTCCGAAAATGATTTCTCATATCCTTTCTTTGCTTGTTGGCTACCACAAACAATCGCCATATTCTCATAGTCAGGAATAGTGGTGTTGATATAGGATGCGTCCTTTGGGCTTACCTATAAATGAGTAGCTAATTTGTTAGAGTAACAATTCGGAACCAAAATTCACAAATAAAATGATAATTCAAATTTACCAACACATATGCTGCGGCCTCCTCTTCACCCATGACAACTTTTTTCTCAACACCATCCCAAGTAGCCCCACTTAAGTCCTTGCATCTTTGGATTTTTGCCCATTTGGCCCTTAGATGCCTAAGATGATTGTTAATATTGTTGTTCGACACAACCACACCATGAGTCTCAAAGATAGCTTTTTGTTGCAGCAATAATGGCAGGGGACTTGAAATGATTCTCAACCTTCGTATCTTTGGCAAGTTCAGCAAGGGTCTTTAGAAGAAACCGGCTTAAGAAAAGTGGCCATTGAAAGGGCCAAGCCTTGTTTTCGCCCTTGTTATGCTTTGCTTGGGAAGCACCTATAGCCTCTTCCATCAGATCCATGTCCTATATATGGATGACATGAAATGAAGTATAAAAAAACACAAAAAAGTTGTACAATTTTTACATAGATATTATCACCACATCAAAACAAGGTTATCTAAGAAGACGTGATCGTTGTGACCACATCTCTTGAGCCATTCTATCTCTCATATATGTCCACTCTTTTGCATCTGCTCTCTGCTCTCTGCTCTCTTTGAGGCCTATTGGGAGGAAAAGGCATCGTCATCCAATCCTCTTCACTTGGGACTACAGAATCTAGACCTTCGGCTATAATATAATTGTTTTATAAGGTCAACTTGAGATGGATAAGGATGAAAAGGTCGCGATGTAAGAATCTTAAAACGATTTTTCAAAGCTCCAAAAGCTCGCTCAACCGTAATCTGAAGTGAGGAATGTGAGAAGTTATATAGCTCCTTAGATGTGGATGGTGCATCTCTTCCCCAATCCTTGAGATGGTATTTGACTCCACGATATGGGGATAAAAATCTGGGTCTCGTAGAATAACTAGCATCACATAAGTAGAATTTTCCAATAAAATTAAATTTTCATGTAAGTCAAATGTTTGTTGAAAGTTCAAGAGGGGGGGTGAATTGGACCTTTTTAATATAAATCGATAAATGGAAAACTTAGGTAGGAGGAGTCTAAGATTCTTGAATTCTTGTAAATGAAATGAAAAGAAAATTAAACAAGTAAATAAAGAATGAGATGAGAGTTAGAGAAAGTGCACTAAGTTTATAGTGGTTCAACCCAACTCTTGGTCTACATGCACTTCACTCAAGGTCCTCCTTGAGGTTCCACTAGTTGCAAATCCTTTTCCAAGCTTTCCACTAAGCTTCCAGGTGCTTGGCAACCTTACAATCCTCACCCAAGACCTCTTGGGTATCCTCCTAATCTCTCTTGGATTCTCTCAAAGTTTACTTCACAACTTGAAATAGTTTTACAAAGGTTAAAGCTCTCAAATATAATGAAAATGAAAAATAAACTTGCTAAAATGTATATAAACAATCCCATTGGTCCTTACACAAATTTATTGCATCTTCTCTCTTATACTTGAGCTTCAAAGCCTCAAAAAATAGCTCTCAACGGCTATTTTACTTTTCTCTAACGGCTATATTTTTGACTCTGCACACATTGTCGGTCGACCCTCGCATCATCCGCTACATCAACCGTCACACTCAAAATATAGCTCGGATCAACTGCCGCAATGGCCTTCAAGCTTCGTGGTCGACCGTTACATCGACCGTTAGCCTCTGTGAGGAAATGATGCATTCAGGGTCGATGCCTCATTCGACCGTCGCTCCTTCAAATTAAGTCAACATAGTCCGTGGTCGATCGGTGCATCGTCTGCCACATCATCCGCCGCCCTATAACATTTAAAACCAATACTTAGATAAAGTAATAACACACAAACAACCTCCACAGTTGATGTCGCGCCCCGGCCCAGAAAACCCATTCGGACCGGGACACGAGGGGGAAACCTACATCTATTACAACAAACTGGCGAAAACAAATATAATAAACTAATAGAGGGCAGAAGCAAAGCTAACATCTACTAAACCAAAACTGTACAAATATACAACAGAGTTACAACAATATTTACATATTCAAGTCAACAAAAAGGAATTACATCCTTAGGAGTCTCCGCAAAAGCACAGTGAAAGCCGTCCTGGCCCTCAAACATGGTCAGCTGGCGACGCGCTGCCGCAGGACGAACACCGGGGAGCCACCGGAGAAGAGCTGGTTCCTGCACCTGCAAACACCGTGGTCCAGGTAGGAATTAGCAAAAAGCTCAGCAGGGTTCTACTCTATGACGCACACAAGGAAGGCGACACCAACCGTACTAACTCAGTGCCAAGTACTGAGGCCTGCCAAGGACCCCATAAATCCTGTCAATAACCCGAACGGCACCTGTCCCAAGTAGGTCCCTCCGACGGGCACTGTTCAAGGATGGATCACCTCCGACAGTCCCTGACACAGGGTGGACATGATGCTACCAGTAGGACTGTAAGGACCCGTCCCTCTACTCCTGTGGCTCGTCGTGGGCCGCAAGGGCAATTTGGTAAATTACGCATTGCCGGCTTGTTTCACACCCGCGTGTGCACACACTGACCGTGTTTGTGGTAATGTTTGGTTAGAACGGTTAGTGGGACCCGGGATCGAAAGATCCAGACTTAGGCTTGAGTTATTGCCTAAGTTTAGCTTTCAGCACAAAGAGGATCGATCTTCTCTAGCTAAGAGATCGATCTTCTTGTGCCAGAAAGTCAAGGTGCGATCGTCATGAAGGATCGATCCTTGCCTAGGGAAGGATCGATCATTCATAAGTCGGTTCGTTTGCCTATAAAGCAAATGAGATTTGCTTCCTTGAATCCCTTTTGAAATTCGGAGATTTGAGCTCAGATCTTGCGATTTTTGAAGGCATTTGAGGACGATCCAAGGCCTAGCTGCTTGGATCTAAGCTGCTCTTGCTCCGGTAGCGATTCCTACCTACATTTATTCCGGGTTTTTGGAGTTTCTGGTTTGATTGTGTTCTTTTACATAGATCTCTCTATATACATGTTTGTTTCTCGTGTTTTCACCAGTTTTGGACTCGTGGGATCTTGATCTATCAGATCCAAGAGTTTGGTTGAGTTTGGTTGCATCTTCCGGCGGTGTTTCACGCCGAAAGGACGCCGGAGAACCCATCCGGATCGATCCCTCTTGCGGAAGGATCGATCCCTCTGGGTTGGCCATGCTACGCCCGATGAAGGATCGATCTCCTACTTGGAGAAGATCGATCCTGGTTCTTGGGTAGCATGGCTACCGTTCGTCGCGAAGAAGATCGATCTTCCTGGGAAGAAGGATCGATCTTTCTTGACGCGACGCGAAGGGTGCCCTCTGTCTCAAGAAAGATCAATCTTCCTGTAAGGAAGGATCGATCTTTGTTGCTCGACAGTGAGGGGAGGCTCACTGTTACGTAAAAGATCTATCAGATCCAAGAGTTTGGTTGAGTTTGGTTGCATCTTCCGGCGGTGTTTCACGCCGGAAGGACGCCGGAGAACCCATCCGGATCGATCCCTCTTGCGGAAGGATCGATCCCTCTGGGTTGGCCATGCTACGCCCGATGAAGGATCGATCTCCTACTTGGAGAAGATCGATCCTGGTTCTTGGGTAGCATGGCTACCGTTCGTCGCGAAGAAGATCGATCTTCCTGGGAAGAAGGATCGATCTTTCTTGACGCGACGCGAAGGGTGCCCTCTGTCTCAAGAAAGATCAATCTTCCTGTAAGGAAGGATCGATCTTTGTTGCTCGACAGTGAGGGGAGGCTCACTGTTACGTAAAAGATCGATCCTTTCTTAGGAAAGGATCGATCTTTTAGTAGCAGAGAGGATTTTTCTTGGCTTTTGCCCGCGGGGCTTGGTATGCTGGTTTTCTCTACTGTCTTATAACTTGTACATATGATTAAGCATGTTAGTACTATAATAGGGCAGTGGTGAACTGGGGGAGTGATGACTCCCGGGATGTTTAGAATAAACGGGCGGGTAGCCCTACAGCTTTCCTTAGCCTCTCATGCCGGCGTGCGCCGAGGGCCTTACCTGTTATATATGTGAGCTGTTGTTTGCGGGGTTGCTTCCCGGTGTAGGTTTTGTGGTGGACTGCTGGCAGTTGGTGGTGGTACCACTGCAGCAGTCCCTAGACCTTATTTATCTGTTCACCACCCCGGGCCGGCAGGGTGTCGTGCCCAGACCTTGCTATTGTATATCATCACATATTGTTGCATGTCTCTCTGTATTATCCTGCGCATGTTCATACATGCATTGTGTTGCGCACTAGTTGCATCTGTGTAGGGCGTTGCCGATCCGGGGTTTTCGGGTAGCCCGGATCTAGCTCTAGGACCGTCGCGGGTAGCTTAGTCCAGGATTCGATTTGTAGTATTCAGTCGTTTTCGATGATAGGGTTAGATTGACCTGAATACATGTTGTTTGATGTTTAGAGGTCGTGTCGGCCTCAAGCCAGACGTTGTGGGTGCAAACCGGTGTCCGGGTCATTGTGTCATGGGTAGAGGAGGTGCCTACCCAGCGGTGTGGTTGCCCACCTAGCAGAGTTTGGTGCCTACTAGTGAGACGGCAGTGTGGTTTCCTGTATCGCTGAGGGCAACCCCAGCATGTGACCAGTTCGGCTGGAAGACCATGACTGGCCTCCCTTCAGGGACACCGGCGAAGGGTTATGGGACCCTTGCTGCACACCCAAGTCTTGCTTAAGGGCGACACTGTTGTGTTCCCTCCCTTGTGAGTGTCGTAGTGTAGTGTCCCTGCTGAGCTTAGTGCTCACTCCTACCCGGGCTGCGTTTTGCAAGTGCTGGCGCTAGCTCTTCTTCGGTCGCCCCTACCGGGCCGGTGTTTGGTGACGTGGCGGCGTCTGGCGGTGCTTGAGAGGTGGCGATCTTACAGTTTTATACCTTTTGTTTTAGATAGTCTCCTACGGGAGTGATAAATGTATAATTTTCCTGTTTTGAGGTTTGTAATATTATATCAGTTCAGTTTTTGAGTTTGTATATGTGTTAATACAGGATGATTATGTTTTGCTAGGGTAACCACTACGATTAGAGGGAAACCTGCCCAAAATTTTCCGCAGTAGGTTAGGTTCCGCTTCGCGTCGCCGGCCCCGGTTGGGCCTACGCGGGTCGGGGCGCGACAAGGACACCCCTCTCCAAGCGGGATCTCCAGACTTGGCGGAACTACCGTGGTTATGACAACCATCTCTCAGTACTCAAAGCAGCAGAGTCAGTACAACCCCTAAACTCCAAATCAAAGGCTAAGCCCAAACAGGGAGCCCACAAGTCCCATCGTTACTCCCTCAGGGTTCCTACCCATGCAAACCTCTCTCGCCACAAACAGGGAGAACCTCAGCCCATGTAGGACGCCCGTCCCCATGCTGGATACCAAGCAGGAGAACCCATGGCGAGGTAACGATAGCCAGCACTTAGCAGTTGATACTGGAGTACTAGGGACAAACCCCAACCCACGCCTAGCCTATCATGCCTCTAATGCACAAGGGAAACAGGCAAACATAAAACAGTATAAGCAGGCAACACAACAAGGGCACATCTTCGGCCCATTTATACTAAACACTCTCGAGGGTCATGACTCCCTCGGTTCACCACAAAGCAGTAAAAGGGGCAGGGCATACATGTAATTGAGTTATTCTACACAATCCCGGGATTCACCACTCTCCACAAAACCTCTCTTCAGAGCTATATAAGCACTTGCTTTAATTGCTGGACAGTTGAACACTCTTAGCTGTAGATCCCGCTCAACATAGTAGGAGTTCATTCAGATATTTTCATTATAAACTACTATAGGATTTAATCTCAACGTGGTGGAGAGGAAGACAAACATGATATTTTCATTCTAATTAAGACATGGTACTCTCATTCCAATTGCAATGGAAGAACATGCAAAAGAAGTATTAAATGTTTGCTATCTCTAAGTATAGAATAAAAAAGAAAAAGGCACATTGACGTCCAATCATATCTGTTATCTCTAAGTATAGAATAGTGGTGGTTCACCCAAAACCTACTATAGAGATATATTGCAGATGTAGCTAGCAAACACTTAATAGACTCCTACAAATGAATCACTGTCTACAAAAAAGCTTGGCGTTACGATATAGTTTGACAGGAAGAGCCTATCAAAAACTCCACAATTTTACAACTCATTAGCCTATGGTCTTAAAGAACTCACGATGGATTCCGAAGAAGTATCCATGATGTAAAGATGAACTCCACCTCTCTTGCAGAATAGAACCAGCTATCAGGAACTGAATGCCGTTGTGGATCCCACACCTTAAAATAAATCTCCTTAGAATGTTGTTTCATGGATCAATAGTCAATTACCATACAAAAGGAAACACATATGCATCTAAAGAGCACAAACAATGAGCCAACTAATGGCCTGTTTGGTTGCTGAGAAGTGAGCTGAACTGGAGTGACTTTTTAAGAAGTGACTTCACTGGAGTGACTTTCTAGGGAGTGACTTTCTGGAATTTTTTGAGTTCTGGTGTTTGGTTGGTGCTTGAAGTGGAGATATGATCACCCCCAACTGTGAATAATTTCAAGGATTTTTAATAATTTAATATTTTATGTTAATAATTTTAATAATTAAAATATTAATATTTTAATAATTTTTATATTAAAATATTAAAAATAATACTATTTTAGATGACGTGGACCAATCACGAGGTGCCACGTGACATGTGGATCCATTTATATTAATATTTTATTACAGTATGATATTATTAACATTATTTGCCACTTAAAATATTAAAATTAAAACATTAAAATAATAGTTTAATATTAAAATATTAATAATTTAATAAATTTTAAATTAAATTATTAGAAAGAATATTATTTTGGATGACGTGGACCAATCACGAGGTCACACGTGATATGTGAGACCTACTTATATTAATATTTTATTATAGTATAATATTATTAATATTATTTCCCACTTCAAATGCCACTTCAACTGACTTCTCACCAAAAAGACCGGAAGTCGAAATGAAAAGTGGCAGCTTTGACTACAGTGACTTAAAAGTGGGGTTGAAGTGACTTCAGCCCCACTTTCAAGCAACCAAACACCTGAAGTGGCTCGGAAGTCACTTCAAAAAAGTGACTTCCGACCACTTCATGGGAACCAAACAGCCCCTAAACAAAAATATTGACTTCACACGGTGGGTAAACTCATGACTGGTAAAAGAAACAATGAGCCAACTAAACAAAAATATTTAATTTGGAAGTCCTACCCCTACATTAACATTTTCCATCTAATCAAGGAAAAGATTCACTCTCAAACACATATTAAATATGAAATGCATAAAATACAACAAGAATCATATACAAAGCAGTGGCAAAACAACACGTACTGTACACCACTACAGTTGTATAGATGAAGGTCCATAAAGTTGTGCATACATATTGTGGCCCCTATTCATAGCAGATAAAAAACGTTCGACATTTATAAACTGTTTGTGGAAAAGTTTCGTTAATCGTTTCCAGAAAATGAGAGATTGAAGCAAAGACAACATAACACAGTATGATTCAACTGCTTCTCGAATAGAACTCCAATCAAGAGATAAAAGAATGAGGATTCATTTTTTTGTAAATCAATAAGAAATAGTTCCCATGTTGAAGAAAGTATTAAAATCTCGGCAGGGTACTCTGTATTCAAGTCCTCATGTTTGTGATGTGAATCTTTAGCACTTTCATGTGCTTAGAATTGTTCTTAAAAAAATCTACATATACAACAACATACACCTATGCGACGCATCACCTTTTCTCTAGCCATCAATTTGAAATTGATGATGCATTCAGAAAAATATTTGCTTGGTAACATCATAACATGCATGAGGTGTTGTTACAAAGACGCAGCAAATTTTTGCTAATTGTACTTCTTCAACATTGAATGTCCCAACAAATTATAAATAAATTAAGAAGCTTGCTTAACTCTTGAAGCCTGATATTGACTCTTCAACATTAGATGAAGTTTTTGAACACGTTATATCCTTCAATCTATTGGAAGATGGCGGTAATCCAAGCACCCATATTCTATATAGCCATGTAGAGTTTCTAATTTCATAAATTTCTTCACCCCATTTTTGTGACTTGCTAGCACCAAACAACCCCATTTTTAGAATCAATGATTAGGAAATCAAAGGAAAAAAAAAGAAAAAAAAATGTGAAAACAAATCCAAGTGGACTCGAAGATAAATCTTTGACTTGCGGTCTTGGCAAAAACAAAGTTTTTCCACCAAACAACCCCCTTAACTCTGCTCTGAAGAGATCATTAAAGAACACAACCAAGAAATAAAAAACACCAATCAGAAAGAGCCTCCAAAAACGTCCAAGAACTCCCTTTGACTAACCCTAAGGCCACGTTTGGTTGCCATTGGAATTGGAATGGGAACGGGATTGGGAATGGGAACGGGAACTGGAAAGGAATTGTGGTTGTTTGTTACGTCAAGGAACTGGAATGAGAATGGAACTTACAAGTGTTTGGTATACATAATAAACATGGGAACTGGAATGGGAATATAAATTAAAGACCAAAATACCCCTGACTCTAATAGCATAGATTTATGAATATATTTCTGTATGTATATGTATTTGGATGAAACACTATTAATAATGAAAGAAATAAATAAAATTATTATTTGAAATATTATTAATAAATAAGATAAAGAAATAAGATTATTAATATGAGAGTTCCTAATATTGTTAATAAATAAGAGAAAGAAATAAGATTATTAATATAAGAGTTCCTAATATTATTAATAAATAAGAGAAAGAAATAAGATTATTAATACTATTTAAAATATGATTAATAAATAAGAGAGAAATAATAATATTATTATTATTTGAAATATTATTAATAACTAAAAGAACGAAATAAGATTATTAATATTATTTGAAATTTTATTAATAAATAAGAGAAAGAAATAAGATTATTAATATTATTTGGAATGTTATTAATAAATAAGAGAAAGAAATAATATTATTTGAAATATTATTAATAAATAAGAGAGAAATAATATTATTTGGAATATTATTAATAAATAAAAGAAAGAAATAATATTATTAATATTATTTGAAATATTATTAATATATAAGAGAGAAATAATATTATTAATATTATTTAAAATATTATTAATAAATAAGATGGAAATAATATTATTAATATTATTTGAAAAATTATTAATAAATAAGAGACATAAATAAAATTATCAATATTTTTTGAAATATTATTAATAAATAAGAGAAAAAAATAGAATTATTTTTAAGATTGATCCTAGTCGTTTGATCAGTTTAATCAAACAAAGATGAAGGGTATTCATGTACATTCCATGAAATGAGAGTTCCTGCGTTTGAGGGAAGTCTGGATTCCCATATCAAACTCGGGAATCCAGAGTTCCCTCAAATGCAGGAACTTCAATTCCGATTCCTGGATCAATAGTGCAACCAAACACTTTGAATTCCTTATTTTAAGGAATTCCCATTCCGATTCCTGAATCAAAAGTGCTACCAAACATGCCCTAAGTTTCCTATTTATAGGGTTCAAAAATTAGGAAACTCGGGTTAAGTTTAAACCCGTTATACGCCCGCGGTCGATGCCACAGCCGACCGTGAACTGTGTATAATTTTTGGAAACGCGGCGGTCGATGATCGCATCGACCCTAAGAAGTGTTTTTCTCGATAGAGCCCAACCCTGAGAAGTGTTTTTCTCGATAGAGGCTAACGGTCGATCGTGAGCATTGAGAGCGCGACGGTCAATACGATGGTCGATGCGACGGTCGACCGTGGGCATTTTGAGCGCGATGGTCGATCTCGCGGATGATGATCTCGCGGATGATGCGACGGTCGACCGTCACTATTCATTCAACACTGCGCATCAGTACAAAAAATATTGTAACTTCCTGTAGAAAACTCAGAATCATGAACCATAAAATTCTTCAGAAACTAGACTTCCAAAGCTTTCCAATGGTAGATGGAACATCATTTAGTTCTTCGTAAGCAGGTACAGTTTAATCTTCCAAGTTAACCCATATAATCTTTTCAGCTTCTTTTAGCTCCAATTCCCTGCATTTTCCAAACAACTATGTGAAGCACATATAAGTATAAAACATAGTGCTAAAAGGTTAATTAAAGGTGACAATATAGCAATTCAAAGTGCACTTTCATGCACTCATCACCAATTGAAAGTTCAAGAGGGGAGGTGAATTGGACCTTCTTAATATAAATCGATAAATGAAAAGCCTTGGTGGGAGGAGTCTTAAGATTCTTGAATGCTTGTAAATGAAATAAAACGTAAATTAAACAAGTAAATAAAGGATGAGATGAAAGTTAGAGAGAGTGCATCAAGTTTATAGTTGGTTAACCCAACTCTTGGTCCACGTCCACTTCAGTCAAGGTTCTCATTGAAAGCCCACTATTTGCAAATCCTTTTACAAGCTTTCTACCAAGCTTCCAAATGCTTGGCAACCTTACAATCTTCTCCCAAGACCTCTTGAGTATCCTCCTAATCTCTCTTGGATTCTCTCAAAATCTACTTCACAACTTGAACTAGTTTTATAAAGATTAAAGCTCTCAAAGATGATGGAAAATAAAAAATAAACTTGCTAAAATAAATACAAACAATCCCCTTGCTTCTTACACAAGTTTGTTGCATCTTCCCTCTTAGCTTCAAAGCCTCAAAAATAAGCTCCAAACGACTATTTTGCTTGTCTCTAACGGTTATAATTTTGACTCTACACATACTGACGGTCGACCCTCACCTTGTCCACCACATCGACCATTGCGCTCAAAATATAGCTTGGATCAATCGTCACATCAGCCTTCAAGTTTCGTGGTTGACCTTCGCATCAACCGTCACATGGATCGTCAGCTTTTGCGAGAAAATGATGTATTAAGGGTCGATGCCTCATTTGACCATCGCTTCTTAAAATTAAGTCAATATAGTTCGTTGTCGATCGGTGTATCGTGCACCAAATCATCTACCGGTCTATAACATTTCAGAAAAAAACAATTTGCCTCCAAGCCAATACGTAGCTAAAGTAATAACACACAAACAACGGTGAGTACAAAAAAATCTAAATATTGAATTTAATGAGTTCCAAATTAAGGGATGTAGATGTCAAATCATTGTTTATCACCATACACATATTCACATCATCAAAATAAGGTTAGGATCAAAATTTGTGACTTCTCAATTCAACTGAATCTAGACAATGTAAGTGATATATGCTCAAGAACCATGAAATCGTTTGGCCTTTCCAAGGCATCTTATAGTATGAGAGAGTCGTGAGCTTAACCCTCCCAACCAACTTAAGTGAACTTCAAGTCGAAGCCCACAACAGCTAGCGCATTTTGGGTCGGGTATGGTTTGTGGACATGTATTCTGTCACACCCCGACCCAGAAAACCCATCCAGATCGAGGTGTAAGCCACCTAAACCTGTTTACATTGTTAATAGACGCAACAAGTATATAACTGCTATAAGTTTCAACAATTAATCCTAAAGGCAGAAAATAAATTTACAACTAATTTACTATTACAAACCCAAATTAAACATTTACAAAAAAACATCCTTTCTAATTAATTAAAATTTAGAGTTATACAATTTGTCCACAAAATAAATATAAAATTTAGAGTTATACAAGTCCCCAAGGCTAAATGACATCAAAATCAATATAAAAATAACTGAAAAGATGCCCTCAAGTTTGCCAATAATCTCAAGGTCTGGCCGAAGTGGAAGCGCCTCCAAAAGCCGATATACATGTGACTACTGAAGTGGAAGGAGCGGCACCTGCATATGCAAAACGCAGCCCGAGTAGGGTGAGCATAAAGTCAAGTAGGGTTTTACACTACATCTCACTCAAGGGAAGGTAAACTACAATTGTGTCAACTTTCGTCAAGTCTAAAGTATGCCAAGAGGCTAACCCTAGTCTCGCCGATTCCTCGAAGGCTCTTGTCCAAGTCCCACCCTCACCCAACAATGACGGGAAAACACGACTGCGGGCTCCTTTTGCAGGTTCCACCCTACTCAGTCTCAATACCACCATCCCTCGTGGGGACATAAGTCAGGGACATCGACATCCATATCTAGTACTTGAAGCAAAAATCGGCACCACCTCTTGATGAGTCACTAAATATTTATAATTAAACCCCTTAAATTACCTTTGTTAGGCCTAGAGTAGTTGTATTCAATTGTTTGTAAATCATTAAATAAGATCCAATGTGCATCCTATCAAACGGATTAGGATAACTAATCCAAATTAATCCCGGTATATCAGGCGATCGAGATGAAGACATGTAGAAGGGAATGGTGGAGGGTGGTGGTTAATGGGTGGTTAGGAGAAAGACAGAGGTATGAGGCTGCTAGTTATCCATTCCACGATAACAGGTGGTTAGGAGAGAGAGGAGTATGGGGCTTACGATTATCCGTGCTAGGTGGCATGGGGGCGCGCCTAGTGAAATATATAATATACATATTTACATATACATAAAATATATAACATAAATACAATATATATACACATAAAATACATAACATACATGCAACACATATATACAAATATCTATAGTATATAGAAGGGAAGGTATTCAAAATGTCTTACACTGTAAACATAAAGAGTGGTCAGGATTTATCTCCAAACAAATTCAATGGCTATGATTCTATCTAAACCCTCAAGATTCTGATCCAAAATTTGATTCCGCTCAAAATTCCCGCTCAATTTCAGTTCTACAACACCCATAACACTCTCTCAACATGACACTCTCTCACCTCACTGATTACATGGAAAGAGGAGAGCCGTTTTTTTGCACATAGGAGAGAGAACGAGGGGAGGTGGCAGTGGCGGTGGAGGAGGACGCCGACGAGAGAGGCGACTGTGACTCTGTATGAGCCGATGAAGATCTCACTGACATCTCTCCGCTCCTACGCCAGCATCTCCCTCCATTGTTCCGGTGTCACGGCCACCCCCGCCATCAATATCGCCACCCGCTCCACCTCGGTCGCCATCCGATACGCCAAGAAAACCCGTAGCTGATCCCAACCACCGCGTACTGCCGTGCACCAAGCTTCAGCATCGCCATCACCAAGCATCTGGCATCGAACTCCATCGACCTGTCACCCTATGCCGAGCATCAGGGAGGTGGCATAGGCGGTGGAGGAAGGGGCGGCCGCGGGTGACTGGGTGGGAGAGGAGGTGGCGCAGGCGAGCATCGGAGAGAGATCGGCGAGAGGGAGAGAGAGATGAGGGTCAGGGAGAGAATTCGGCGAGAGGGAAAGTCAGATGAGGGAGAGGCGGCTGAAGGGGAGGTGGCGGAGGCGGGGGAGGCTGCAGATGACTGGGGGCGGAGGAGGCGGTGCAGGCGAGCATCGAAGAGAGATCGACAAGAGGGAGAGGGAGATGAGGGTCGGGGAGAGAGATGATAGATCGGCGAGAGGGAGAGACTGGGAGAGAGATCATGGAGAGGGAGAGAGAGATGAGGGTCAGGGAGAGAGATCGGCGAGAGGGAGAGGCGACTAAAGGGGAGGTGGCGGAGGCGTAGGAGGAGGGGGAGGCTGTGGGTGATTGGCGGCGGAGGAGGCGGCGCAGGCGAGCGTCGAAGAGAGATCGGCGAGAAGGAGTGATGAGTGCATGAAAGTGCACTCTGAATATGACTAAGAGCAGCTTATTTGCTTAGTTTTCATGATTAATATAGATGATTTCGTCCGTATATGTTGCTTCATAAAGTTATTTATATTATGCAGGAAATTGAAGCAAAGATGGGTCTTTAACGCCAAAACTGTACCTTCTCAGAATGAACCAGATTATGTGCTAGGTATTGTTTGAAAGCTCTTGAAGTTTCGTTTTCAGAAGTTTTTACGGTTCATGATTTGGAGTTTCCTAGAGGAAGATATGCTATTTGAGTACGAGAGGTGCAGACAAAGCAGTTACGGAAGAAGAAGATTGATTTGATGCTCAAAGGATCGATCCTTTCTCGTCAAAGGATCGATCATTTTATGCTACGGAGAGTTGACAGAGAGCTAGTTTCAAGAAGATTGATCATTTCCCCCATGAAGGTCGATCTTAGTCGGGGCGACCCAAATTACAGCAAATGAGGAGAAATACAGTTTCGTCGACTGGTAGGAAAATATTCGTAACATATTCTCTGGAAGTCCAAATATTCTGAAATTTGAGTACATGATAGACGGCTCAGATATCTACAACTTATATGTTGGACATTTAGTGAGATTCTGGATGGTGTGATAGCAGATTGGAAGAATAGATGAAGTTAGACAGCTGGAAAACGGTTCTGTCGAAGCTGAGGAGAATATTCGTCAAATATTCTATATAACTCAGAATATTGCGAAATCTTCGGGATCTGGTAGAAGACTTTCAAATATACAACTTTCGTGTTGAGCAAGTTTCCAAATTTCAGCTGGATTAGACCCAATTGCGACCGAAATAGGGCTGTCTTTCAGAAATCCGAGTCCAACTCAACTAAAACCCTAATTTCAGGGTTCCCCTATATATATATGCTTATTTAATCCGAAATTTGGGAGGTCCCAAGGAGGTCCAGAGCTTTGGAGGGGAGAAAAAGCAAGAAAGAAGATGAAGATATCTCCATCCATGGCCGAGTAATCCGCGGGTATGGCGGACGGATGATCTAGCGAGGACTAGGGCTTCTTCTAAAACGATGGTTCATAGTTTCAATCTTTATTGTTAAACTCTTTCCTATGTATTGAATCTTCAAAGATTATTTTCAGATTATAGGTTTCAATGTGGATGATTAATATTATGAATCCAGTCATGCTTCTTTCATGATCTTATAATCCCATAGTTATCTCTTTTGATTCTCCTACCGAGTCTCACGAGACCTTTGCTATGTATTGCCCGTAGTGACAACTGGTATTGTGTATTCTTATGGATCTAATAAGACAAGGTTGGGGCTCTATCCCGTGAAATCTTTGCTATGCATTGCCGATTGTGAGAGTTGGTATTGTGTATTATTAGAGATCTGGTTAGATAGAGTTAGGGCTTTGTCCCGATAAACTTTTGCTATATGTTGCCTGTAGTGACAGCCGGTATCATATATTCTTAAGTTTGGATTGGATGAAGTTAGAATTATAATAAGGAAGAATCAATCGTAGGAAGAGACATCTATATATTTTGTTAGGTTTATAATTCCATATCTCCTGGTTAAGGTGATTGGGATGTGAATCCCTTAACTGAGTTTCATATGAACCATTGAGAAGAGAAGAACCTAAATCCGAGTGAAGTGATTCCTGATGCCTAGCCTTATCAAAAGCCTGATATCTTTAGTTAATCCTACATTATCATTAATCCTTTGATCTAATTTAGTTTAGTTAGCTTTCTTGATTGTCTTCAATATATTATTATCTGTATTTATGGATCTTTCCTGCTTGTCTCTTTGTGGGTTCGACCTCTCTTATGTTGTACTGCACCGCGACCGCTGTGCATGACACATTTGAGCGACATCAAGGAGAGAGAGAGAGAGAGAGAGAGAGAGAGAGATGAGGATCCGGGAGAGAGATCAGTGAGAGGGAGAGAGAGATGAGGGAGAGGCGGCTGAAGGGGAGGTGGAGGAGGAGGGGGAGGCTGCGGGGAGAGAGATCGGACAGAGGGAGAGAGGGAGAGAGGAGGAAGAGGGACTTGGATCTCTAGAGAGAACTGAGGTGGTGGATGACTAGGGTTTCTGTGAGGACATGTCCCTCTACTCCTGGGTCGACCGTCTGAGTCGGGCCCGTGGCTCGTTGTTGATCGCATGGGCAATTTGGTAAATTACGCATTGTTGTTTATTTCACACCCGCGGGTGCACACACTGACCATGTTTGTATTAGTGTTTGAGTAGAATGGTTAGGTGGACCCGGGATCGGAAGATCCGAGCTTGGGCTTGTGTTTTAGCCCGAGTTTGAGTTTCTGGGCAAAGGAGATCGATCTTCCTTGCTAAGGAGACCGATCTTCCTTACTAAGAAGACCGATCTTCCTTGCTAAGGAGGTCAATCTTCGAAAGGAAGATCGATCTTCCTGTGCCAGAAAGTCATGGCGATGGATTTTGAGGGGACAGCCGCCGTTGGCCATCGCTCTCCACTGTCAGAGGGAGAGAAGAAAAATCTTCTCTCCTCTCCCTTATCCTCTTTTTCTTTCCCTTCCCTGGCTTTTCCTTCTCCTTCTTCCTCTTCTCCTTCTTCTTCCTTCTCCTTCTTCCTTCTTCTTCCCGCAGTCATGTTTCCCCTGTTTCCAGCAGCCACTTCTTCCCCTCTGTTCTCCCTCCTCCGGCTATCAGTTTGGGTGCTTGAGAGCTCATTGGATTCGTGATAGCGAGAGGAAGATCCCTGGCTTGGTTTGCAAGTTGGATCGACGAGGTCACTTAACCCCGAATTAGAGGATCTTGGTGTTTTTAAATATATTATATGTTCTGAACATATAATATTATATTATATGTTCATCTGAATTTTCGGAGTTGTTTCCCGTTGCAGGAGCCCGCGGTTGACGGTCGCGGTACCGTCGTAATGTCGGGACCCGCTGCAGATTAGCTGGCAGCGGTTTGCGGTACCGCTGCAGCGATCCAGTTGGACTTGTGTGTTGTTTTTATCATTCCGTTACATGTTTACCTCTTACCTGTTTTTGATCATAGCATGCATTTCTGTTGTGTATTAGATGCATAAGGTTAGGGCGTGGGCGATGGGTTGATAGCCGATCCGAGGCTTCCGGGTAGTTCGGATTTAGCTCTAGGACCGTGGCGGGTAGTAAGGTCCAGGTTGGATTGTAGTATTCAGTCGATATCGATGATAGGTTTAGATGACTCAAATACATATTGATCGATAATTTAGAGGTCATGTCAGCCTCGAGTCAGGTTCTGAGGTGTAGCCGGTGTCCGGTTATAACGACTCTTGAGAAGAGGGTGTGTGCCTACTCAACGGTGCCATTTCCTGCCAGCAGTGTCGGTTTCCTGCTTGTGAGTTAGCAGTGTTGGTTTCCTGCTTACTGAGCGTGACCAATCATGTGGCCAGTTCTTCTGGAAGCTCATGATCATGGACCTCAGGGACACGCAGTGGGGTTATGGGACCCCTGTGTACACCCAGACCTTACTTGGGGGCGACACTGTTGAGTTCCCTCCTTTCTGTGTGTCGTAGTGTAGAACCCTACTGAGCTTTATGCTCACTCCTACCCGGACTACATTTTGCAGGTGCAGGCGTCAGCTCTTCCTCAGTGGCCCCCCTACCGGGCAGGTGTTTGGTGGCACGGAGGCTTCTAGCGGTGCTTGAGGAGCGGTGATAGTCTTCTATACCCTTTTTGTTAGTTAGCCACCTACGGGAGTGTGATGTATATTAATGTAAACCCTTTTGAAGATTTTGAATATTTTATTATGTCTTTTGAGGTTGTTAATCTTTGTTATATTAAGGGTGCTTATGAATTGTTTAGGTAGACCAGTAGATTAGAGGGAACCCCTCACCAAAAAAAATTTCTGTTTTAGTTAGAATCCGGTTCGCATCGCCCGGCCCAGTAGGGTCTTCGCGGGTCGGGATGTGACAGTTTCAACCCTCAATATCTTATATACGGGAGTGCAATCTTGACCGTTCATATAGTGATCCAACGGTTGAGATTTAATGCACGATCCTAGAAAATGATAAATTTTTAATAAATATGTGTATATAGTTACCTGATATGTCCATGTTTTTGTGTATAATGAAAGTAGTTTTTGAAATGTCTTTTATCATGATTTGTCTTCGGGAAATTTTATATGCACTACAGATTTTGATACGTGCACTGCATCAAATTTTGTTTTTTAATACCCATTATACCCTCACAGCTAAATTTCTATAGTACCCCTGTTTAAGAATCCAACAACCTTAATGAGATGATTAGCTTCTACTAACCGTCTCATACCTCTCTCCAGCATAAACCGTCTCCTACCTCTAGCCATGTCCTGTTTCTGCAGTACCTTGAGCCCCGAAAAGGGATGTGATCTCCTTCTCCCTCTCCTTCATTTCTTCGTATACCTCACACCCCCACCTGTCACTGCGTGGACTTCCTCCTATTGCCTGCATTGCATTAGACTCGTGGTCTTCGACCGCACCACTGGTCCTCACAAACCCTCGTACGTCGCATCTCCTCTGGAGCAGTATCTGGCGAAAGATGGGTTCAGATAACTGCTCCTTCGACCAGTCCCACGAAATGCCGGCGCCAAAGGTACATAGATAGTCCTCGCTTTGTTGTTGTTGATGGGTACAAGTTTTCCCCTTTTTTGCTGTTTCACATGACGAGAATTAAGGTTCAAGCTGGTTACAATAGAGCAGTGCATATTTGATTCCTCTTCCGAACAGCTATGTCGAAATGGTCATATATTTTCCTTGTTTGATGTTGCTTATAATGTGCGCATGCATCGGTATTTTTGTGCGCATGTACTGATATGTTTGTGCGAGAAATCATTGCTATTGAAACTGCTAATTTTACCCCTGTTCGTCACATGACAAGGGGTACAGGGATGGGGAGGGGGCATCAGCATATATGTGATTGGATCATATATTTTCCTATTTTTCATGTTGTTTATAATTTCCTAATCTACTTATTTTTGTGTGCATGTTCATTTGTTATTTTCCGATCGTATACCCAGGGAAGAAGCAAGGGTTCGAAACTGCTATGTTACCCCCTGTCATCACTTGACATGGGTTGCGAGTACAGCGCATCGTGGAAGATTGTGCTTGCTCGAAACCTTTGCTCAATTATCAAGTCTAGTCCCAATTAGTAGCAACACTAGAAAGGGCGTAAATAATTGCAAAATGTGCATCCAATGTAGTCCATCCTATATAGGCATTGTAAGAACCTGATTCATTGACTATTAGTTAATACATGTTGTACCTGCTGTGTAGGATGATGCGTCCACTGCTGGTAGTGGTGTTGGAACCGCTATTATTGCGGATCATACGGCTGATTTCACGACCACTTTGGTATGCATATCTACAATTCATCTCCATCAAAAAAATTGTAGATAATACTCTTACTCTTGGGTTTTTCACTACATGCAGATATTCTACTCGCAGGCTGGGGCTCCTGGCAGAAAACCAAGACTCACCTTAGCATGTGAGAGGAGCGGCGAATATAGGGACTCAAAACAGTGGAGGAAGAACCCGGAGAATGCACAAGCGAAACGGAGGAAAACCTGTGGCACAAAGAAATGCGGCTGCCCTTTCCAACTCCAAGGAGTGAAGCTTGCAAGCAACGACGAATGGATGGTCAGGGTGGAATGCGGGGTGCATAACCACCCACCCGCCCTTCATCTTGAAGGCCATTCGTACGCAGGGAGATTATCAGAAGAAGAGCAGCTAGTCCTGGTCGATATGTCGAAGAGTCTAGTAAAGCCCAGGGAGATATTGTACACTCTGAAGCAGAGGAATGGATTGAATGTCTCGACTATGAGACACGTGTACAATGCTAGACGGAAGCACAGAGTTCTCGATAGAGCAGGCAGGTCAGAGATGCAACAACTCTTGGGACAACTACATGCCTATGGTTACACGGAGTGGCATACGAGTGACGATGACACATCAGTTGTTCGTAGTATATTCTGGGCACACCCGCATTCCATCGAGTTGTTGCGTGCCTTCCCCGAGGTCCTAATTATGGACTGTACATACAAAACCAACAAGTACCGTCTTCCCCTATTGCAGATAGTTGGAGTGACATCGACAGGTAGCAAACTATGAATCACTCGCTTTGTAGCTTCAGTGTGAATCCATTGTTGAATGCATTTGACATGTCCTTTATATGATCTTTGCTGGAGAACATGCCTCACGTTTGCAGGCGCTTTTGCGTACCTTGAGTCGTAGAAGGAGGGCACCTTCGCATGGGCCATGGACAAGTTGAAGACAATGTTGGAGGGTTGCATGCTGCCTCGTGTTATTGTGACTGACAGAGATTTGGGCTTGATGAATGCTGTGCGGACCGTGTTTCCCATGACCAACAACATGCTTTGCAGGTGGCACATAAACAAGAACATAGCAGCAAATTGCAAAAAATTGTTCGAGACATCAGTGAAATGGAAATCTTTTTTGGTGAGCTGGGAACTAATTGTTTGGTCTCCCACCGAGAATGAGTTTTTTCAAAATGTCGAAGCCTTGGAGAGATCTTTCTGCGGGTACAGGGTTGCTGTTGATTATGTGAAGGACTCGTGGTTGGTTAAGTACAAGGAGCTGTTTGTGACTGCTTGGACACGCCAATATATGCACTTCGATAATGAAACTACGAACAGAGTCGAAAGTGCACATGCGAAGCTGAAGCGGCATCTGGGGACATCTAACTGCAGTTTTGTCTCCTCTTGGGCGACGATCAATGCCCTACTCGAGCTTCAGCGCACAAAGGTCCTTGCTTCTTTTGAGAAGAACAAGTATATCGCGCAACACAATTTCAAGCCAGCAGTTTTCCGGGAGCTGAGGGGCTTAATCTCCAGGGATGCACTTACAATTGTGCACACGGAGTCAGTACGAGCGGATTCTATTGGCCCAGACGATGTTGCGTGCGGATGTGAAGTCCGACGTACTCATGGCTTGCCCTGTGCCCATGAGATTGCTAAATACAAGCGAGAAGGTCGGGCCATACCGCTGTCATGCATATAACGCCACTGGCGGAAGCTTGATCTATTGCCAACACCTCCCAAAGAGGAACCAAGCCTTTCATGCAAAGGTTCCCTTGAACGCATAGACAAAAGGTTTGCGACATTGGATAATAGTGGGAAGATTCATCTACTAAGGAAACTAATGGAGCTAGAAGAACCACAATGTACTCCTTTGATAGAGCCAGAGGTGAAGACACGGACACGTGGTCGCCTGAGTGCGAAAGCGACGAAGCTTCTAAAATCCACCTGACGTGACCCATCTGCCTTTGAATATGCCCCCTCCTTCAATGATAGCAATGGTAGCAACTCCCAGTCTGTAAATAACACTGCATGTCCTGTGGGCCTCAGTGCCGCTGTGATGAGCAAGACAAAGGCAAATCCAGAAAGCAAGCCAAAGGGGAGAGTGATTCGGACTCGTGGCTGTGTAGCTTCTACTTGTTTCCGTAATGATTATCTATCGCAGTTTCCAGAAGGGCTGAGGCCATACATAATGCATGTCAAAGATGTTAAACATGACGGTAACTGTGGTTTTAGAGCAATTGCTGGGCTGCTGGGCTACGGTGAGGACAACTGGGTCCAGATAAGGAAGGAACTTGGTTGTGAGTTGATGGCATTCAGGAAGGAGTATTGTGATGTATATCATGAGGGGGAAATGAGGGTTGCAGAGCTCGCAACTAGGTTGGCTTACTATGCGGACTTCCCTCCTACCGATGGGTGGATGACTATGCCAGATATGGGTCCGCTTATAGCTTCCCGGTACGATGTTGTGCTACTCCACATTTCAGCAAGGCAATGCCTGACTTTCTTACCGCTAAGGAGTCCTCCACAGCCGACCCTTATGCGCAAGATCATCGTTGTTGGGTTTGTCAATGGTGGTCACTTCGTGATGCTCTACATGCAGCCGGGATGTCCCATGCCACCCATAGCTAGCAGCTGGAAGAAGAATCGTCGTGATTCTGCTGTAGGCTGGGATACGTACGAGAAGAATATCAAACATTTCCTGGATATCATGGGCCCCGGCGTCGCCACAAGGGAAAGTATTGAAATTGACGGCGATGTCTCTGAGATGTGACAATGTTTGTGTCTTTTTGTCCGACTCAGTGGTTCCTTTATAATTTGTATGTACTTGATCTGCTGTTGACTGTCTAACCGCAAACTGATGTGTCGATCAATTTTTACATCATATAGGGTTGAAGAGGAACGTCGACATCCTTGTTAGCTGCTGCAATTCAATTTACTATGAAAAATTTCTTCGTCTAGCGGGGCCAGAAAAGCTGATGTAATCATGTTCTTTTCTTCTATTGCAGTTGGTGTTCTTTTCCGCAAGTATATTTTGACTATATTGCTGTTTTGCAATCTTTTGCAGGGAGATGAACGTGTGACAGGAGCTACTCACCCACGAAGTACAATGAAATGTTGATGAACGTGTCGCACGAGCACCTCAACCCACGATCAAATTGACTCCAACTCCATGTTTGCTCTAGTTTGGGCTAGTTGCTTCACCTGGGAAACTGCGACTTCATCTGGTGTTTTTCCTAGTTAAAGAAGAAATGCCATGCCGACGGCGGCCCTTTGTGCTGTCAGTTTCTTCAAATCGGATGTCGCCTGCTATTTCCTGTATTGCTGATGTATCTGTGACTTGAAACAATGACAATCAAGTTTGGTTTTCAAGTATTGGATTGAAAATTTCGGCTGTTACCTTGTAATTCAATCCGTTATGGGTGAATATATAGAGTGAAGTTTTTATACGGGAAAGTGAATGTAGACTGATCTCAATAGAGGCTTCGCCCAGGAAAATGTTGATCAACTCATATGTGTGCAGGGCTGAGGCAATTCCCAATAGAGGCTTCGGGCAGTAAAATGAACTCATGTTCATCGGCGGTATACGACCGAGCTATTCCCGGAGGGATCGGTGGTTGTACACCGATGTAAACGTGTTAGAGCTGGTGTAATATCTAACCTCTTACCGATTCCGCCTATATATGGTCGCGCTTACCGATTTTGACTATATGGTCGGTACTCACTCACCGATGCGGAATAAGCGATAAATATAAAACCGCACTGACACTTCACCACTCACTCAATAAACCACATTTGACCCCCTTAACGAAGGCCACACTAACGATCGGGAGAGAAAGCTGACCGGCCGCTACTCCCGACGGTGAACTCCTCCTTGACATACGACCCCCTCTCCTACGAGAAAGGTGACCGTCCCCCACCCCATCGACTCCGCCAAAGGTACGTGAGAAACCTCTCCTCTCCGCCATCATCAACGTATGAATTCCACGCCCTAAATTGATATTTGAATACTAAAGTACAATGAAAGCGACGATAATTATGTTTATATTGCAAGAATCTTTGCAATGTCTTTCGTGGTGGAATGACATTGATTGTTTAATCTGCGGATTTGCACCCGAGAGTCGACGGATTTATATTTGGCCTTCTTCCCGCACATCGGTGGTTATATAACGTCCATATAGAGTCCGAATCGGTAGTAATCCACCGATATCTGTTCGTATCTTTCTTTGAATGGTTGTCTTCGTTTAAATGTCGGTGGTTATATAACGTCCATATAGAGTCCGAATCGGTAGTAATCCACCAATGTCTGTTCGTATCTTTCTTTGAATGGTTGTCTTCGTTTAAATGTCCTGCGCACATCGGTGGTTACATAACGTCCATATAGAGTCCTGATCGGTAGCATTCCACCGATTGCATTTAGTACCTGTCTTCGTTTTAAGTCTTGATCTGAACTTCTTAGTTATTCATTTACTGGTTTGGTTGTACAAGTGGCCGCGGCATGGCCTCCTCATCTTCCGCCATGGGTTCGAAGCGCCAGCGCCCGACGGCGTCTCATCGGAAAAGAATGAAAGGCCCAGCGTAGTCCTATACCATAGTGGAGGAAGTGGAGACAGTTGCATCATGATGAGAATGCATAATGTTATATTTTTAATCCTTAATACTTAGTCTCATGTGCTTATTTAGTTCCTAACTACACTCATTATTCTTATATTTTGATTTAGGATGCAATTGAAGTCCTTAAGTCGAAAAGAAGCTGAAAAGAGTGCATGGATCAGTTTTAAAGATTAATCTGTACCTGCTCATGAAGAACCAGATGATATGCCATATATGGTTGGAAAGCTCTTGAAGTCTAGATTCTGGAGAATTTTACGGTTCGTGATTCCGAGTTTCCTAGAGGAAGTTACGACAATTTTAGTACCGATGGCGCAATCTGGATGGCAGAACAGTAATATGCT
Organism: Narthecium ossifragum; assembly: GCA_963920575.1. Lineage (NCBI taxonomy): Eukaryota > Viridiplantae > Streptophyta > Magnoliopsida > Dioscoreales > Nartheciaceae > Narthecium > Narthecium ossifragum. Next base: position 15,001,894 of record OY986969.1, read on the forward strand.
GGAAAGTTGGAGCGATCCAACACCCCAGGTAGGATCGATCGGACCATGCAGAATCGTGACAGAACATGTATTTTTTGGCTGAACATGGTCTGATCGATCGAACCATCCCTCCTACTGAGCCAAATCGATCGGACATCTAAAGTTCGATCGATCGGACTAAAAAATAGCCAGAGAAGATGGATTTTTACGCATCCGATCGATCTAGTGCCTATAGTTCGATCGATCGGACTCGAGCATAACTACAAATTGAAGATTCTAATGAGACTGATCGATCCAGCACCCCGAGAAGGATCGATCGGACTTTCCCCAGTGAAGAAAATCAACGATTGTGATCTAATCCGAGGTTGGATACACTTGAGGCTATAAATAGGACTCTTTCTAGGGTATGAGGGGGGATTCTTGGACACTTTTGACTGCTCTTTCTCCTCTTTTATATTTTTTCTAGGTTTTCTTTTGCTTTATGAAATCTTTTGGAGGATTGTTCTTGATGGCCCTGCGTGGCTAAATCTTGATCCTTGGTCGAGGAGACTGAAACCTCGGAATCAATGAAACTGTGAGATCTAATTTATTTTTATTGTTCAGTTTATACATGAGTATTGGATGTTCTTCTGAGATTAAATATTCATGATTACCTTGTCTAATTGCTAGGAGGCCTACTAGTTTATTATTCATGGTGATCTACCGTTAGGTTTGATATCAAATCCGGAATTGTTTGATCCCTCTAATCTGCGAAGCAACTAGGGTTTAATAATCTACTGCGTTTTAGAGATTGTTAGGTCTTAGGAAGAATATTCAACTAGATTAAATGCAACCGCTTGTGCTTGTGTTGTTTAGCTTCATCGATCTCCCTATTCTTAAGGCTGCTACTAGATTAAATCTACAGCGCTTGTCTTAGGTTGTCTAGTAGTTAGGGTTGATTAGATCGCATGTTTCTAATTAACTAAGATTGAGGAGAGCTCCGAATTGAATTCGGACGGTGAATATTCATGGTATAAATTGATTGATACTTGCATCTATGATCAGTTATTGGATTCCGATGGTGGATGTTGACTCAGACCAAGGTTTGTTCTCTTGATTCAACTTGTTTTTCGCTTTAGATTATTTCTTTATTGTTTTCCCTCACGTTAAAAACCCCCATCTTTGTTCACTGAGCACAAAACTAGGCTAAACACTCTTCGTGGGATCGACTCGTACTCGCACTACTACATTTATTTTAACGAGTATTGGTTTTATTTTTGAGTGCCTACGACAGCACATCAAATTTTGGCGCCGTTGCCGGGGAGTGATTTTAGTTACTTTTTGTGTTTATTGTGATCCTTATTTTCATAAAAAAAAAAGAGTTATACGAATTTTCTTGATTTCTTTTTCTCATTTTAACCGGAATCTTCTTGATTGTTTATGAGTATAGCTCGATCTTTTAATCAAGGTGATTTGCAGTACGATCCAGAAATAGAAAGAACTCTGCGCAGGTTAAGGAGAGAAGCTCTGATAAATCCTGAGGAGGACGATTTGGCTCTTGATCACGTATTTATCAGTGATTCGGAATTAGAAGAGGAAGAAGTCATGGCCAGAAATCGGACTTTGAAAGAACTTGCAGCCCCATATTTGAATCAACAACCCTTATGCATTACATTTCCTACTTTGGATGTTGCTACTACTTTTGAATTGAAATCTGGACTAATACATCTCTTACCCAATTTTCATGGACTTTCAGGTGAGGATCCTCACAAGCATTTAAAGGAGCTTCATGTTGTGTGCACAAGTATGAAACCCATGGGGGTGACTGAAGATCAAATCAAATTGAGAGCATTTCCTTTTTCTTTGAAGGATTCGGCTAAAGATTGGCTTTATTATTTACCATCTGGGAGTATTACTACATGGAATGAGATGAAGAGGTTGTTTTTAGAGAAGTATTTTCCAGCCTCAAGAGCGGCCAACATTAGAAAAGAGATATGTGGTGTAAGGCAACATAATGGAGAATCTCTACATGAATATTGGGAACGTTTTAAGAAATTATGTGCAAGCTGCCCCCATCATCAAATTAGTGAGCAATTACTTATCCAATATTTTTACGAGAGCTTACTAACCAATGACAGGAGTATGATTGATGCCGCTAGTGGAGGAGCTTTGGTGGATAAAACACCTGAAGCCGCGAGGAACTTGATTGCAAATATGGCTGCTAATTCTCAACAATTTAATACTAGACTTGATTCTTATTCAAAACATGTTAATGAGGTAAATGTTTCATCTCTTGAACAACAGATTGCGAGTCTAACTTCTCTTGTTCGTCAAATGGCTGTAGGTAATATGCAGACAGCGAAGGTTTGTGGAATTTGTTCGGTGGCGGGACATCCAACCGATATGTGCCCAACTCTTCAAGAGGAGCCCATTGAACAAGTTAATGCAGCGGGGAGTTTCCCAGGACCACCGCAAAGGAAGTATGATCCCTATTCAAACACGTATAATCCGGGATGGAGGGATCACCCCAATCTCAACTATGGAAATCCACAAGTAAATCAGCCTACAACTCAATTTCGTCCAACTGGACAGCAATATCAACAATATAGATCGCCATACCCCCCGAGACAACAACCAAACCCAACTCCTGATTCTGGTATGTCTTTAGAAGATATGGTTAAATCTCTTATTACTAATAATTCGCAACTTCAACAGGATACGAAGGCTAGTATTCAAAGATTGGAACATCATGTAGGCCAGATGGCGTCTGCAATTAGCAAGCTAGAGGCGCAAAATTCGGGAAAATTACCCTCTCAAACGGTAATAAATCCAAGAGAGAAAGCAAGTGCAATCATTTTGAGAAGTGGTAAAGAAGTTGAGACTCCAATCAAGGAAATTCCTGCATCTTCTATGCAAGGAACGAGCAAGACATCGTCGTGGACAAAATCTTTCCCGATGACGACGACGTACCTAAACGTAAGTTTCCACCTCTTTCTGATTATAAACCTGTACCTCCTTTTCCTCAGGCTTTGACAAAATCAAGAAAATATGAGAAGAATTCAGATCTATATGAGACTTTTCGCCGATGCGAGGTAAATGTTCCACTCTTAGATGCTCTTAAACAAGTACTTCGTTATGCTAAATTCTTGAAAGAATTGTGCACAATTAAGAGAAAGCAGAAACTTAAAGGATGTGAGAAGGTGAAAGTAGGGGAAAATATTTCTGAAATTCTTCAAAGAAAAATTCCTACGAAGTGTAGGGATCCAGGTATGTTTACTATCCCATGTACAATTGGTAACACCAAATTTGAGAAAGCCATGTTAGATTTGGGAGCTTCTATCAATGTCATGCCATTTTCTATATATTCTTCTTTAAAACTTGGGCCTTTGAATGAAACTGGTGTTGTGATTCAATTGGCTGACAGATCTAACGCCTATCCTAAAGGTGTAGTTGAAGATATTCTTGTGCAAGTCAATGATTTAGTTTTCCCTGTTGATTTTTATGTGCTTGATATGGAGAATGGTGATCATAGTACTCCTATTTTGTTGGGGAGACCTTTCTTGAAGACATCCAAGACTAAGATAGATGTCCATAGTGGCACACTTACCATGGAATTTGATGGTGAAACTGTTAAGTTTAATATTTATGATGCCATGAAATATCCTGTTGATGATTGTTCAGTGTATTCAATTGATGTGATTGATTATTTATCACAGGAAGTTTTTGAACTTAGTGATAAAGATGAATTAGAAGTGGCTATTAGTAAATCTCTGGCGAAAGAAAATGAGGAGCTATCTTTGAGTACTAATTTGCAGGAAACTGTTGCAACACTGAATGATTTTTCGATAATTCAGCAATCAGGTAACGATTATTCTAGTCCATTACCTGTTTCTAATGAGAAATCATTACCTTCTGTATTGCAAGCACCTATTCCAGATCTGAAACCTCTTCCTAATCATCTTAAATATGCTTTTCTTGGAGATGAAGGAGTATTACCAGTGATTATCTCCAATAACCTTAGTGCACCACAGGAAGAAAAACTTGTGCAGGTTCTTAAGAAGCATAAGACAGCTATTGGTTGGACAATTGCAGACATCAAGGGAATCAGCCCGAGTACATGTATGCATCGTATCTTACTTGAAGAGGGAGCGAAACCTTCCCGCCAACCACAAAGAAGGTTAAATCCGCCCATGATGGATGTTGTAAAAAAGGAGATCCTCAAACTTCTTGAAGTTGGAGTGATTTATCCTATTTCGGATAGCACTTGGGTTAGTCCAGTTCAAGTGGTTCCTAAAAAGACAGGAATAACAGTGGTGAGAAATTACAAAGATGAGTTAGTTCCTACCCGTGTGCAAAACGGGTGGAGGGTTTGTATTGATTACAGAAAATTAAATGCTATAACCCGCAAGGACCACTTTCCTTTACCTTTTATTGATCAGATGCTTGAAAGATTAGCTGGTCATTCTTATTATTGTTTTCTTGATGGTTATTCAGGGTACTTTCAGATTGCAATTGCCCCTGAAGATCAGGAAAAGACGACGTTCACATGCCCATTTGGGACTTTTGCATATCGTCGCATGCCTTTTGGTCTTTGCAATGCCCCAGCTACTTTCCAAAGGTGTATGGTTAGTATATTCTCAGATTATATTGAACAGATCATAGAGGTTTTTATGGATGATTTCACAGTTTATGGAAACTCTTTTGAAAATTGTTTACATAACCTTACACTTGTTCTTCAAAGATGCATAGAAACTAGCCTTGTGTTAAATTCTGAGAAATGCCATTTCATGCTTGAACAAGGTATAGTTTGGGTCATGTTGTTTCATCTAAAGGAATTGAGGTTGATAAAGCTAAAGTTGATGTTATTCAATCTTTACCTTATCCCACTAGTGTGCGGGAAGTTCGTTCTTTTCTTGGACATGCAGGTTTTTACCGAAGATTCATCAAGGACTTCTCCAAAATAGCATTACCGCTATGCACGTTGTTACAAAAGGACAAGGTTTTTGAGTTCGATGATGCATGCAAAGAGGCATTTGATAAACTGAAAGAATTATTAACTTCAACCCCAGTTATTCAGCCCCCTGACTGGAGCGGTCCTTTCGAGATAATGTGTGATGCAAGTGATTATGCAGTAGGTGTAGTTTTGGGTCAAAAGATTGGAAGAGCTTCTCATGCACTTTACTATGCTTCCAAGACTTTGGATGATGCCCAGAGAAATTATTCTACAACTGAAAAAGAACTTTTGGCTGTTGTGTTTGCTTTAGAAAAATTTCGTTCTTATTTACTTGGTACTAAAGTCATTGTTTACTCTGATCATGCAGCCCTTCGTTATTTAATGACGAAGAAGGAGGCAAAGCCGAGATTAATACGATGGATACTTCGCTTGAGTGAATTTGATTTGGAGATAAAAGACAAAAGAGGAACAGAAAATCGGGTTGCAGATCATCTGAGTCGTTTAATTCATGTGGAGGATGAAATGCGTCTGCAGGAAACATTCCCTGATGAACAACTGTTCTCTGCAACTGTGACATTACCTTGGTATGCAAATATTGTGAATTATTTGGTTACTAATATGTTACCTTCTGATTTGTCTAAGGCTCAAAGAGATAAGATTAAAAGTGATGCTAAATACTATGTGTGGGATGACCCATATTTATGGAAGCATTGTGCAGATCAAGTAATAAGAAGGTGCATTCCTGAGAATGAAATTATTTCTATACTCGCTTTTTGTCATTCCTATGCTTGTGGAGGTCACTTTGGAGTTAAGAGAACAGCAAGAAAAGTGTTAGAATGTGGTTTCTATTGGCCTTCTTTATTTCGAGATTCATATTCTCTTTGTAAGTCATGCGAGAATTGTCAAAAGATAGGAAATATATCACAAAGGAATGAGATGCCACAAACCCCCATATTATTTTGCGAAATTTTCGATGTTTGGGGCATCGATTTCATGGGTCCGTTCCCTATATCTTTTGGTTATGTTTATATTCTACTTGCTGTTGATTATGTTTCAAAATGGGTAGAAGCTAAAACTTCCAGGACTGATGATTCTAAAGTTGTTGCAGATTTTATCAAGTCTAACATATTATCCAGGTTTGGAATTCCAAGAGCTCTAATAAGTGATCGAGGCAGGCACTTTTGCAATCGAACTGTGGAGCCGTTGCTAAGGAAGTACCATGTGACCCATAAGGTGTCAACCGCCTATCATCCGCAAACGAGTGGACAAGCGGAAGTGTCAAATCGAGAGATCAAGTCCATCATTGAAAAGACGGTAAATCCAAATAGAAAAGATTGGAGTTTGCGTTTGGATGATGCGTTGTGGGCATATAGGACTGCATATAAGACACCCATCGGTATGTCACCTTATCGCTTGGTATTTGGGAAACCATGTCACCTTCCAGTTGAGTTAGAACATAAAGCTTATTGGGCTATCAAGAGCTTTAATATGAACATGGATGAGAGTGGAGAATACAGGAAGTTGCAACTGCAAGAATTAGAGGAAATTCGCAATGATGCCTATGAGAGCGCTAGGATTTACAAGGAAAAGACAAAAGCTTTTCATGATAAGATGATTTCTAGAAAGGAGTTTAAAGTTGGTCAAAAAGTTCTCCTTTACCAATCACGCTTACGTTTGTTTCCAGGTAAGTTGCGATCTCGTTGGATTGGACCTTTTATTGTTACTAATGTTTTTTCTCATGGTGCAGTTGAAATTCAAAGTTTAGCCACTTCCAAAATGTTTACGGTGAATGGCCATCGACTTAAACCTTTTTATGAAGGTGTTCCAACAGAAAAGTTGGAAAAATTGGACCTTGAGGAGCCAACTTATACTGATTAAAGAAGCAAGCATGAAGTCGAGCCAATGACAATAAACAAAGGCGCTGCTTGGGAGGCAACCCAAGGGGAGTTCGTTCCTTTCTCTTTTTATTTTCGCATTTCCATTTTAGTTATTTTTGCTTTTCTTTGCATTCCACCTTACATTGGGGACAATGTCAGTTTCAAGTGTGGGGGAGGAGATCTAGGAGATCCAGGTTGCATATGCCATGAGCGAGAATTAGTTAAGCTTGACATATTCATAACATGATTGAATGAGTAATTTTGCGACTTGGAATTAATTAGTTGAGTTATTTTCCTTGAGATGGTAGTGACTAAATGAGTAGACAAAAGCTGGTGAGATTTTGAGCCTCTAGACTGACACATTCATTTCAGTGTCACTAATTTCTTTCATGAGAGATATTCTTCCATGGATTTGTTTCTCTAGAACTTGCTTTGATTCTATTTGAGGTCACATTGACACATGCAGACATGAACATGATTAAGGCCATTTTTGTTATAAGTTACTTAAGCCAAATAGCCTACCTTGCAATTATTTTTTTTTTTCTTTTGCTAAACACCTTTGAGCTTTATTGACTTCATCGTTAACCCACATTACAAGCTTTAAACCTGAAAGAAAAATATTTCCGTTACCCAAGCCATAAAACTAGTGGAGCATTGATCATCATTATGACATGTATGGGTGCAAAAGTTCAAGTGTGGGGGTGTTTGGATTTGTGGTATGGCTGTGATTGGTGAAGTGGAGTATATTTTTCGTACTTAATACGTGAGTATGATGTTTCTGAAAAAAAAAAAAACAGAAAAAAAAAGGAAAGAAAGAAGAAAGTGAAGGAGGAAATTGTTTCTCATGTTGCAAAATATGTTTATGAATCCTCCTAATATTCCAAGGAAGGGGTATGTTTATGTATGATCTCTAAAAAGGTGGAAGTTTTTGCAAAAGATTGTTCACTATTTCAGTTAAAAATTATTCCTGTGAGCAATATCTCTGCCAATGTGGTAATGTTATATGGTTTGAGTATGTTGAAGCCAAATTGAAGAAGTTGGTGAATGGAGTGATTGGTTGTACATGTCTTATTGATGCATTTTTGCTCCATTAGTTCCATTGGCTTTTGCGCTACATTCCCAAATATTTCCCACCTTAATCCTAGACCCCATTACAACCTTTTGAAGTCCTTATGATTAGTGTTATGCATGTGATTCTAGTGGTGGAGAATGAGAAGATATGCAAGCTTATGGTAGATCATTTTCATTGGAATGAATTTGAGTGAAATGCATACCCTTCAAACACATGAGAGTTGAGTGTTTATTTCCGTGAGGTCTACTTATTTATTTTGCTCCATATTCAAGTGAAAATGCTTATTGATTGATTTTTAAGTTGTTTCAAAATGTTTGTTCATGATATGTTATGAGTTGTGAAGAGCTTGATTGTTCTTTGTTGATGGTGTTGCAACCTTGATATCTTGAGTAGAGTGAATTTTAGTTTTGCCCGAGGACGAGCAAAAGCTAAGTGTGGGGGAATTAGATGAGAATGCATAATGTTATATTTTTATCCCTTAATACATAGTCTCATGTGCTTATTTAGTTCCTAAATACACTCATTATTCTTATATTTTGATTTAGGATGCAATTGAAGTCCTTAAGTCGAAAAGAAGCTGAAAAGAGTGCATGGATCAACTTTAAAGATTAATCTGTACCTGCTCATGAAGAACCAGATGATGTGCCATATATGGTTGGAAGGCTCTTGAAGTCTAGATTCTGGAGAATTTTACGGTTCATGATTCCGAGTTTCCTAGAGGAAGTTACGACAATTTTAGTACCGATGGCGCAATCTGGATGGCAGAACAGTAATATGCTGAAAAGTTGGAGCGATCCAACACCCCAGGTAGGATAGATCGGACCATGCAGAATCGTAACAGAACATGTATTTTTTGGCTGAACATGGTCCGATCGATCGAACCATCCCTCCTACTGAGCCAAATCGATCGGACATCTAAAGTTCGATCGATCGGACTCAAAAATAGCCAGAGAAGATGGATTTTTACGCATCCGATCGATCCAGTGCTTATAGTTCGATCGATCGGACTCGGGCGTAACTACAAATTGAAGATTCTAATGAGACTGATCGATCCAGCACCCCGAGAAGGATCGATCGGACTTTCCCCAGTGAAGAAAATCAACGATTGTGATCTAATCCGAGGTTGGATACACTTGAGGCTATAAATAGGACTCTTTCTAGGGTATGAGGGGGGATTCTTGGACACTTTTGACTGCTCTTTCTCCTCTTTTATATTTTTTCTAGGTTTTCTTTTGCTTTATGAAATCTTTTGGAGGATTGTTCTTGATGGCCCTGCGTGGCTAAATCTTGATCCTTGGTCGAGGAGACTGAAACCTCGGAATCAATGAAACTGTGAGATCTAATTTATTTTTATTGTTCAGTTTATACATGAGTATTGGATGTTCTTCTGAGATTAAATCTTCATGATTACCTTGTCTAATTGCTAGGAGGCCTACTAGTTTATTATTCATGGTGATCTACCGCTAGGTTTGATATCAAATCCGGAATTGTTTGATCCCTCTAATCTGCGAAGCAACTAGGGTTTAATAATCTACTGCGTTTTAGAGATTGTTAGGTCTTAGGAAGAATATTCAACTAGATTAAATGCAACCGCTTGTGCTTGTGTTGTTTAGCTTCATCGATCTCCCTATTCTTAAGGCTGCTACTAGATTAAATCTACAGCGCTTGTCTTAGGTTGTCTAGTAGTTAGGGTTGATTAGATCGCTTGTTTCTAATTAACTAAGATTGAGGAGAGCTCCGAATTGAATTCGGACGGTGAATATTCATGGTATAAATTGATTGATACTTGCATCTATGATCAGTTATTGGATTCCGATGGTGGATGTTGACTCAGACCAAGGTTTGTTCTCTTGATTCAACTTGTTTCTTCACTTTAGATTATTTCTTTATTGTTTTGCCTCACGTTAAAAACCCCCATCTTTGTTCACTGAGCACAAAACTAGGCTAAACACTCTTCGTGGGATCGACTCGTACTCGCACTACTACATTTATTTTAACGAGTATTGGTTTTATTTTCGAGTGCCTGCGACAGCACATCACATCAGCGGAGGATGATGATGGCGGCCCTATTCCCGGAGGGCCCGTGGATACGTCTGTGCTCACCGAGTTCAAGACTCACGTTGCTTATGGCATATGGCGAGGACGGGTATGCTAACTAATTTAATTGTTAATTGTGTAGTGTTTTGCGCGTCAATTCCTTAACTATCTCGTAATGCTCTAATGCAGGAGCGCGGGCAGCCACTTAAGATTTACGCTCACGGGTCATCGACCAAAAGTTGGTTTGACGACGACGCGCCTGAATTTATGGAAGCCGTTAATGCCACAGGGTTAGGACAGTTGAGGGAGTGCTCCTACCAGTCTATCAACAGTGCCGTTGTCTCAGCATTTGTCGAGAGATGGCACCCGGAGACAAATACTTTCCACTTCCCATGCGGTGAGATGACGATCATCTTGGCCGACGTGGCTGCCATCTTGAACATTCCTGTGTCCGGCATACCGTTGGAGGATAAGAAGCTGAGTCGGGAGTGTGCATCGAAAATGCTGGTTGAACATCTCGGAGTTTACAAAGAAGATGCGAGCGTCAAGTTGAGGAAGTTTGGAGGGTATGCAATTCGGATGACATGGCTGAGATACAATTGCAAGGTTGGGAAGGTAGGCTTAGAGAGATCAGTCAAGGCTTATCTACTCTATTTGCTGGGGTGTACCCTCTTTTCCGATAAGTCAGGCGGCAAGGTCCACATGTCGTTCTTACCAGCACTGTTGGATCTTGCGAATGTTGAGAAGTATGCATGGGGAGCTGCGGCACTGGTATACCTATACCGAATGCTTGGACATGCCAGTAGATGGGGAACATCCGGGATCGGTGGATATCTTACTTTACTTGAGGTTTGCTATGTTTAATACTGATGAGCTAATTGTCAAAAGCTATAACATAAGTGCCTGACTGACTTCAGATGTTTCTTTGTCCTTAGGCTTGGATATACGACCACCTCCCTTCTATCGTGCCAGTGCAGCGTAATATGCGCTACATTTTGGGCCAACCATGTGTTTATCGTTGGCTGCATGGAAAAAGGCAAGAGGATGCCGAAAATAACATCAAGAATTATGGCGAGTGCCTTGATCGATTGAGCGCACACCATGTAATATGTCTTATACCTAGTTCGTGTCCATACAACCACCTCGAAATCATGTTCATTTTTTCGTAAACACCTATATATGTTCATTTCATTATTGCAGGTGGTGTGGGATCCGTATCGTGATCATCGAGGTGGGCCCTTTCCTCGAGACGATATTAGCTTTTATTTTGACATACTGAGCTCCCCGGAGTTCTATGAGCCATATCACCCAGACAGGGTGCTTCGACAAATGGGCATTCGACAGGGCATCCCTGGTGAACCACTACGACCAACCCAGTCCCACATTGGCGGCAATGCAAATGCACGAGGATATCATCGAGTCTTCCATTTCACGAAGCGGTTCTGGGACGACTGGCCTTCCCACGTGCTCAGTGTAACCAGGACAGGTGTCCCCGCCAGCAGGGGAGATGAATGCATGCCGGAATATATGCAATGGTTTAAGTCCATCTCCCATGTCAAGGTCCAAAATCCTGAAACCCAATCCGCTACGGTCGATTTACGCAATGCGTACCTGCCTGCCACAGTAAGCACATTACAACATATGTACCTTGTCCTACTTATTCTATAAGCTACAAGTGATTGTTGTCATTGTCTATCTTCGTGCAGTTCGAGCGTCTGGTGGCAATAATCGACGAGACACATGACCAGCTAGCAGCACTGTCTACCGAAGAACTACGGGACAGGTGGCGACGAATATATAGCATAGCTCACGGGCACCGCGACACGCGCCTAGCGTATGTGAGACGGGCGCGAGCCTCAACTAGCAACCAAGGCCATCAATTTGCAGATGAGCACACCCTGGAAGACAACACCTAGACAGAAAAAGACTCATTAGAATGTAATTTTAGCTTTTATTTCGATGTTGATGGTGTGTTAATTAATATACAAAATATTAAGGTGTAATTATTGTGAAGCAGTAAAAACCAAGGCCATCGGAATTGGATTACCGATGGAATGAAAAAGACTCATTAGAATGTAATGTTAGCTTTTATTTCAATGTTGATGGTGTGTGAATTCATATGTGCAGTATATTAAGGTGTAATTATTGTGAAGCAGCAAATAGTCGGCCATCGGAATTGGATTACCGATGGAATGATTACCATTATCGGTAGAAAATTACCGATACGAGTATAAAAGGTACGCGATCAGCATTCTGATGCGGACGATTCCCTAACAGTATTCAACTACCGATCAACATTCTGATGAGGACGATTCCCATTTTGATACCCTCATTCTTGATGCTTTCGTCGATATATCGTCAGCCATGATCAATTTTGCGATGAAAAGTAGAAAAGAGATTAACAAATGACAACATAAGCAGTGGTACTTACCGTCAGGCATGAAATGCTGATGAACGTCCATACTGCGGGCTATTGACATCGTATACAGCATTATTTCCTACCAAAGCTCCAGTTGTTTCCCCCTCACCGTCATCTTAGCACTAGATCATAAACGTAGACATGAACCTCACATATGTCTTGCATTTTTAATCTTCAAGAAAGATGCCGGTAAAGAGAGAAACAACTAGAGGTCTGATAAGCTGGAAGGTGAGCTTTCTTTGGATCTCCAAGGAGTTGTTATCTTTTGCAATTTGACTCCATGCTGCTGGGTTACAATGATGCTTTCCAAAATTCAATTTCATCACTCACTTGCTTTCCACTTACCCATACAGCATTATTTCCACTGAGGGTTCATGTGAGTGATGCACCCCACTGTTTGCATGTGAGTGATGTTTTCCACTGTTTGCATGTGAGCTCTGTTTTCCACTGTTTGCATGTGACCATTCGTCTGTTCATTTCAGGGAGAGCACATGAGTGATGCTTGCCTCGAGAGACAATTCAGGATCATGAGCAGTGGGGATTCTCTCTGACGTTTCAGGATCATGAGCAGTGGGGATTCTCTCTGACGGTTCAGGATCCACGAGCTAATCATTCATACCAAAAGTTATGCTTAATAGTAGGGGGGGCCATTCCAAACACAGGGGCTGCTGCCTGAGCCTGTATGTTGGACGAGACGCATGCCCTGGGACTAGACATCCGACTCGGTAGGCCCGCAACCAAGGCCTGCACTCTCCTATCTCCGGTATATGATTTGCCATAGACAATTGATTGGCCAGCAATAATGTTACCATAGACATTTGATTGGCCACCAATAATGTGAGTGATGCTAGACAAAATTTCTCAAACTATCATGTTCCCTATGCCATAGACAGGACAAGGCCACCCATCAATGTTTTGACAGGTTAATGCAAAAGTCCAAATTAATCAAACTATTATGTTCCCTTTTGAACTGTTAGCATGTGAAGGATGATTTCCACTACTATTCGCATGTGACTGATTCTTTTCTGGAGAGAAATGCACATCATCATCAAGAACTCTAATGCTTTAAATAGAGAAGAGGACTTACTCACTCCCAAGCACATGTAGCTTACCTTTAATGTGTAAGTAAAGGGAGACTCTAATGAGCATTAGAGCTATGCCAAATGAGAGAGTTTTTTTGCCCATGTCTCACGATCAGCATAACAGGCATATTGCTATGGTGACGCCGGTAAAGAGAGAAACAGTGATGAACGGCATGGCGATTGTGCCGAGTCCCGGGCCCTTCATGTCCAGGACCCATGGTATGGATTTCAAGCTTTAATGTTTGCCCTTCATATGTGCAAGGAACGTTGCCAAAAAAATTTTCTATTGCTTTGCAGGTGACGCACAACATTCACATTTTGTTTGGGTGCAATCGCCTAGGTGACTACACGATCTTAGACATCGCCAATACTTTGGCATGTCCTCTGCGAGATCGTGTGCAAGAATGGACAATGTAATGAATACAGGTGTTACTTAGGAAGGGGTTCTGGTTGCCAGCAGGTGTAACGTGATGGAAGATATCACGTCAAGTAATACTTGGTTGTCCCACCTCGAAAACGATGTTAACATATTAGTTAAGCTGCTTCATAACTATTATCTTCCTAACCCGTCACCCAGCCGCGATCGCGATGAATGGTCTGTGACCATAGCAGGGCATCATCCAGCTCGCCGGCGGCTTCCTCCACTGTTTGCGGGCCGGCGCCTACCACCATCCACATATCGGCGGCGCGCAAGACATCCCATCCATCTTCTCTCTGGCGGCTTCCTGGTTCATTCACACTCCCCTCGCGCTTCATCAATTGGTTCATTCTCCAGCTGGCCGGCGAATTCCTCTAGCGGCTTCCTCCAGCGGCTTCCTCCATCTTGGCGGGGCGCCGCCTAACACCATCCATCACGCCGGCGCGCACAAAAGGTCTTGCGCAAGAATGGTCCCATCCATCTTCAAGGGCAGCCGACTTCCACCATCATTCACTCCCATCGTTGTGCTTCATCAATTGGTTGATTGATGAAGCTGACAACCTACTTGCTGGATAGGTATTAACAAATACATCGATTCTCTCTGTGTTGAGCTCGTTTCAGACGGATGTCACATTCGTCTTCCTCTGCATCTCCTCGTCCGCTTCTGTTAAGGTGTACATGTGGGCTCAACGTCGTGCGGCGAACCTCTTCGACTTCAAAAAACCCCGGTCGCATCTTTTATGCATGCTCGGATCGTCGCCATGGTTGTGGTTTCTTTGTCTGGGAAGATGTACTACTTTCCACTCCCGGTCCTACTTCACCAACTGTTTCTTCACTCGATGCACGATCAACCGCTGGCAAAGTCACAGAGGACACATCGGGTCTAAAATTCCAAGTTGTATGTGACCAATTACGCGAAATACGCATCGTTGTTTGGGTTCTAGTTATTGTGGTAACAGCAATTGTTGTAAAAAAAATTTTCTAACGGCTGAACATGGTCCTGAACTATCGGTGATAACACTGTGTAATGGTACTAAGTATCTCGTGTTGAACATGCTGATGATGATTGTGTTCATGCAGATGTTGTATATATATTGCTAATATTGATGATTCACTCGTTGCATTATTTACATTCCACATTTTGGGCCAAACATTTTTTGCTCGGTACATAACGGTTGTTATTTACCGACATCCACACTTTTGACCGGTACTCAAATACCGACGTGAGGATCCTTAGGACGTTAGGCAACTACTGGTGCTTATATCTAAAGGTCGGTACTTCTATACCGATGTTGGTCGGTACTTCAGTACCGGCAAGGATATCACTCTATCGGCAGTAAAGTTTCGATTGTATATGTATATACATACCGCAGTGCCGACCATTTACTATGTTTCTAATATCGTTAGGTGTATATACCGATCATGGTATCCTTCCGTCGGTAACAAACCACAGATAAGTTTATATAATAGTCGGAACTTGTATAACCGATCTTTTGCAATTTACACTTCGCGATATATCTCATTACACAGATATCGTTAGTATCATACCGATCAGGAAATCCTTCTGTCGGTAGTTGTATACCGATATTTGCATGTCCTATCTCATTGCACATATAAGTTTAAGGCATCGCATATTGATCGGTACTCCACAACAGGCAAGGGCATCAATCTATCGGTTGCAAAGAACCGATTTAGGTATATGTAAGCGTATATTGATCAGGGTTTAGGGATATCTTTAGCTATATACCGATCAGGGAATCATTCTGTCGGTAACGTAGTAGAGATAATGGTATATAATGGTCGGTACTTGTATACCGATCTTTGCAATGTACACAGTAGCATTCCACCATCATTACACAGGTATCAATGTCCTGTCCTAGTAAATAACTCACGTTTTTACAGTCTTTGCTAATGAGCTATGCCAAGGAGTTGTTCTTCTCCACAATTGCAAAACATCCATTCATCCAACATAAGTTTTTACATTGCCGATGGAAGGATATCTCACATTTTGATACACCCTCGAATAGCTTTAGCAAGAGATATTACATCATCGTCCGGTCTTCTGATTGTTTTCTATTGACTTCATCGGTTAACCTACGCGATCGGACTTCATGATACACCTGGGAAACTGCTAGCGTATGTCAGGGACTTGAATGTGCAGAGTGTTTCGATCAACACCGTCCTACTTATTTTGTCGGTTCTGGCCGTCTACGATAATTTTGACAGCTACTTCTGCCCTCAACCTCAACATATCTTCGTCATTGAAATCAAGGGGCTCGCCTCTATGAAGTTGGCCAATGTACTCGATGACGAAAATGCCGCAATCCAATCTGCAAGCCAAAAGTACAATGAAGTGATACGCTACACAGAAAATTGCATATGACATCGGACGAGGTTTAATGTATAACGTACGACAATCTTTGCTGACGCGGTCCCTGTACAGTGGAAAGTGGCCACTCGCAACCACGTGACAACGACTTGTGCTTATTGCGCATATGAGCACGTACCCACGAGGCCTACGCACACAAATTCGAATTAGAGATACACCTTCATGGAAAATTAATCTATTAAACCGTAACTTACACATACAAACCATTTCAAGGGCTTCTGCAAAGAACTCATCGGCGGCAATCGAGGTGTAATGAAACATAGCCTTGTTTGCTATGTCGACGTACAGTAGATGCCAGTGGTTGTTGGAGTTCAATGGGATGAACCACAATTGCATGTCCGATAACTTCCACTGCTTCAGCTGATCTCTCAGTAGTCTATTGATCTTAACTTGCTCGCCCCCCTTCACATATCTCTGCGACAACAAAAAAACGTACCATGTGTTTATCGTTGGCTATAACAAACACGACAACCGAAAAAAGAGAGTTAACCTGCAAATATACGATTTATTCTGCCTTACATGCAGGTAGCTCCTAGAGAATATCGAACGGACTGACCGCGTGGAGGCAAATCATTGGCCATCCGCGTACATCGTCATCATAACGTCCACGACGTCGTCGATAACTTCTGCCTTGCTCAATAGGTCAAGGATGTGCTGAGCCGTCAAATGTACGTGTGGCCCGTCCCATGCAATTTCAGACACGCTGAAATTGCAATTGAATTGGTTAACATCAAACCACATCTTGAAGGGATAATGTAGGCTGTTATGTAATTATTGGATTGAAATGCTCAATACCTTTTGATACCGTCAAGGTATTCAAGAATGATAGTCTTTTCACCGGCCTCAATCTTATCCAGACCCCGGAATCTTTTACATTTCGTCATCTATGCATCAGAACACTCATTAGTCATAGAAAAACTCCAGCGATTCAGAATCAATTATAAACTCCGGCTACCAAATACCTGTCTATGAGACACTTTCACGTCTTTTATCACTTGGGGACATGGTTCAGTGGAGTCAAGATCTTCAAATGCCGCTTTCCCGCTCCCCTCGGCACGATG
The DNA here is from genome assembly GCA_963920575.1 of Narthecium ossifragum. Taxonomy (NCBI): domain Eukaryota; kingdom Viridiplantae; phylum Streptophyta; class Magnoliopsida; order Dioscoreales; family Nartheciaceae; genus Narthecium; species Narthecium ossifragum. The sequence continues at coordinate 15,019,161 of OY986969.1, forward strand.
CACCGTGTCTTCTGCCGACCCTCCATCAATCCGAGCATTAAGCATCTGGAACTGAGATTTGAATGCGGCATTTTCTTCTGTTAGTGTTTCAATCATCTTCTGCTGGACCTCCACTTCCTTCCTCAAAACGGCAATATCTGTATCCTGATTAGAATACATCCCCGGATTATTAACTGCCAGTATAACCGATGAGCTACACAAGTTATGCTTAATATGATTGACACATATTGTGCATGTACCTCTTCTTCATTGGGCTGGCTCATGGAAGAAGAAGGCCCAGCTGAGTCTATGTTACCGCTGCGGAGAGCCTGAGCCCGGCGGGTATCCACTTGTTGTAGCCACAACTCCTCTTCAGTGGTCAACATCAGCATAGGAGGGACCTGAGTAGAATGGGTGAACAAATACAATAGTCGAGAGTGCAAAGGTGGTTAACTAAACGTGCAAAAAAAAGATGAGTAATCGTACATCCTCTATCGATAACCACGCCTTTGACTTAGCCAAAGTTTTCGATTTCTTTCTTGCAACGCCGACCCACTTTCTCATCCGCAGGAATGCATTCAGCATCAGAGCTTGATTACATGCAGAGGTGTACTCATAATACCAGATCTGCATCGACAATAGACACTAAATGATCTAAGTGAGATGTGAAATAGGTGAAGCTGCAGGGTTAGGTCAGTAGACTAACGCACCATGAGCACGAAGGGACAACCGTTTAGATATATATCTGTGGCCCTCCCTCTCGTCGGAACACCCTCAAGAGCTTTCTTACGGCTTGCCAACTCTGGAGCCGTCCGGGACAAGCAAACTAGCAGATCCCGGTGTACAGCACCAGCCCAGTCATAGACCCAACTGCCCTCAAGATCGCTCAGATACGTGGCTAACTCCGGCGGGCAGGTGTAGTTGCTCCTCACAAACAGTACGCTAGTGAAGACGAAAAGTACAAAAAACCGGATAGTGTCCTCCACATCGTCTGCTTCGTCCGAGCCAGCGAGACTATGAATCACTCGCTCAAGGCAAAACCTATTGAGCGTCTCACCAGCCTGTACATGCCTTGTAACCCAAAGCGGCAGGTCAACTTTGGGTTTCGATTGCCGGTGGCCTGGATCCGTCCTCGAATCAAAAGCAATGGGTTGGCCCCCTGTCGAAAGGCCAAGAATGAGCGCAGTCTCGAAAGCCGTCAGTTCGACGAGCCTAGGACCCAGCTGAAAGGACGCTCCGTGCCGCCATGAAAGGAGGATCTCGTCCAACAGCACTCTGTCTTGATCCATGCCGGGCAAGTCAAACAGGGCCTCGAAAGGCGTCCGAGCGGCAACCGACAGATGTCTATCATTTATGCAGTTCTTGATGATATCTGCAACCGCTTGCATGTAACAACGACTGTTACACCTGACTGGGCGATAGACAGGTGCATTCATGTCTGTGACAATGAACAAACATTAGACCAACATTTTAACAAAAGTGGTGCGAATGTAAAAGTTCTAACTCACGCAACAGACTTAAGAAAGTGCGATTGTAAAATGTGCGCATCTAACACTACAAATGACGAAAGGCCAGGGATATCATATACCCGTGGGTGGGAAGAATGGGGCATGTATATAAAGCGGAACATGCTCAAATGATGAGTGTCGCGGCAACTAAGGCTACATAAAACAAGCCATTCCAATTGAGCACCGTCTCATTCCACATTTGACTGACAGTGTTACACCATCATAAAAAATATTCTCATCGCATAAAGTCAAATTCAAAGTTTAACAGAGACATACATGATGGCTATCAAGCCTTGCATTGTAGTATTTTTGTGAATACACCGTTTCCAATGACAAAAAATTCAGATACAACAACGATCAAAACCAAACTGACTATGTGCATTTCGCACATGTCGTCACGCAACACTTGGACTTTCACCGTGACCCCACAGCTGCTACACCCACCAAACGGTAGTTCAATATGCACTGCACATCCGTCTACCACATGTCAGTCCCAAACAGATGGTTTAGTGGGGTGCTTCTTCCTCCTCAGAATGAAAGTGAATCTGAAAGAAACTTATAAGTTGTATTTTTCATGAGCCAAATCAGCACATCTAAAATGAAGAAATATGATACCTGCCCTTGGAAAACTAGGTAGCATAAAATGAACGAAATCAGGATCTAAAGGATGTATAAGATGCCAATCCTGTAAACAATGTGAGATAGCCTACAAGCAACACAAACTGAGTTCAACAGTTCTGATTTTAGATGGCTCGATCATATACAGGGTGCTATACTTTTAGTCCACCCTACAGCAAAGACAGTTCCAGACCTGGCAAAAGGTTGTTATTCTTCAGGTATGATTAAAACTACATTTGATGTGCTTTGGATTAATCAAGTGATGATTAAATTGATTTCAATCTTATCAATGTCAAGGGAGGTTTCTCCTCGTCATTTGTTTTTCTCTCACTGCTATCAAGTGGTGAATACTTCTTTCATCATCCTCTGCCCTACTTTTTTGTAGATTGATTGATTTCAGACCTAGCCCCTTGGAAACTTTTCCCCCATATGCTTTCCTATTATTTCAATTCTTCCCCTTCTTTCTGCACTTCTTCGTGGCATTGCAATCATTCTTCATCCTTCTTCCCCTTCTTTCTGATTGATTTCTAAATCCACTGGTCTTACCTCAAATCCTTCTTCATGCTTCTAACATGGCATTGCAATCCTAACTCCCTAAAATCAAATCAACAGCCTGTAGGACTCTCCAGCACAGTAGAAAAAATCTGGCTCATACTTTAACGCCAGCAAGTGAAGAGCCAAAGCACCCTCGCAAGTTATATTTGTCAGGAAAACCATTTCCAAGCATACTCAACCATTTAATAGAAACATGATGGTCTCTCCTATCCCAGATAATTAGCAATATCAAAACCATTTAATAGACCTTCAAGTGCACGAGGGAATTCATAAAGGAATCCGGTTTCGAAACCCTAAGCTGCAATGCAAGAGAGCGAGAGAGGGAGATGGGATGAGAGCGAGAAAGGTACCTCTTCCGCTCGTTGCCGTGTTCGGATCTCGATGAGGAGTCACCCTGGTCAGGTAGCGCCGGAGGAGGTGGCACGCCGGTGAGGTAGAGCCGGAGGAGGCACGCCGGTGAGGTAACGCCGAAGGAGGACCTAGCGCCGAGTCAAGAGAAAATAAGGAGGAGGAGCTGGCGCCGAATGGGTTCACGGGTGGTAGGACAGGAGAATAGCTCAGGGGGAAGAGCTACCGCGAGAGGAGGCAGCGCCGGAGGAGAGGGTTTAGCGATAGAGGGGGGTTTAGCGATAGTGGGGGGGATTCCACCTCTTTACTCTCATATAGCAAACCACGTTTCTTAATTAAAGGATAATAACGGGATATATCAAAAAACGTACACGGTGTACTTAACATTCGACAGTGCTTTAAAACTCGCGTCCTGTGCACTTAGAAAAACAGGTGCACTTAGTGAAACCGGTTGTGCATATAACATGACCCATTGTCTTCCCAATGGACAGATGTGATTTACCGAAATCCCCTCTCAAAATTTGGATTTCCCACAAAAATCTAAGCCGTCCAAGAGTAGCCTCGCCACCGCTGACCAGGCCGTTGACAAGCTCTGTCGCCTAGCTATCTCCGACACCATTGGTGTGATCCGCCATCGCTGGCAATAGCCTCGGCATCGCTGTGATCTCTGACTTGACAGTAGCATTGCCATCGCTGTGATCCGTCGGATCTCTGACACTGCCACCATTCGATGGATTCGTTGCTCCACAGTGTCGATCCGACAGCAATGATCCAGCCTTTGATTTGACCACACAAACTCTCTACCGTCCCCGATGGATGGAGGACGATTCAGGCGGCATGTTCCTATATTATTTGTAGGTTCCTATATTATTATTTTTTAAAATCTATATTAAGGATTTTTTTATAATCTTTGTATGCACCTCTCCATCGTTGGGCAGTGATTGACTACTATATGCGCCGGGAAATTCCTGTTTACTCCGTCGCACGCCTTCCACTTGCTTTAGCTAATTCTTTGCTTTCTTTACTTCCGGAACACATGCCGCGTCTACAGCTAGATTACCTTGGAGGAAACAACCGAGTTCATTTCCACGACTAACCTTGAGGTAAGAGAATCTTAATCCATATATCTAGCATTCATGTACAATGTTTTAATCTTGAAATTGTTTGTGTAATTTATGGAGAGAAGGTTTGGCTCGGGGACAATGTCAGTATTTTTTATAGTGTGATTTAATTTCTGTACTTGAGGAATTGCATCTAATTTTGTAGAACTCAATTAGCCCTCAGTACAAGGGAGGTTCTGCCAAAATTTTCATTCAAAATCCCCAAATATTTTGTACTGCATTACATGAGTGTCCGTGTCGTAGGCATGGGAATTCACTAGTGTATATATATTGTGAGGACTCGTACCTCCAACCTGGTCCGACCACGTCAGGTCGAGGGTCTGGGTTTGTGGTTTGGCTCGGTTGGCCTTGGGATGCGATCGGTTGATCGCATCACTGTTTTTGACCCCAGTGGCATTTTGGTAAATATGCTCCCTGGTGGTCGGTTTCACACTCGCGTTGCACACATGGCCTTTGATTGATGTATGTGTTTGATTAGAACCTTTAGGGCGCGTCCGGTCGGAAGATCGGAGCTCGATCGAGAGAGATCGAATCGGACAGCTGTGATGGATTCCAGCTTTGTATTTAAGCTCCTTCTTTCTCTTTCTTTCTTTCTTTTCCTTCTCCTGCCGTTCTCTTCTTCTCTCTCTCCTGCGGCTGGGTGCTAGGGCATCGGAGGATGGATTTCGAGGAGCGGCTTCCGGCCATCGGAGTTGGGGGATGCGTTGAGGAGCTGCCCTATCTCTTCAAGTAGGTGTTTCTACCTCGATCTTTGGATTGGGTTCTCCTAGGATAGGTTTATTGCCTTCTCGCTGTAGGAATACTTGTTAGAATGTTGTGTACCTTGTAGCACTTGTGGTGTGGCTCATTTTTCAGTATTCCTACTGTCACACCCCGACCCAAAAAACCCATCCAGGACGGGGCGTGAGGGTCCTAACACTATTCATCATCAACCGGCGCGATACAAAGCGGAAAAGATAATTAAATTACACAATTGTAATCCAGAGGCGAACAGATTCAATTATAATATAACATCAGTTGTACAAATTCAGAGTTCCAATATACAGATTTATACATATCCCAAAAGTCCTCAAAGGTTTACATCATATACATATATATCAAAAAGGGTACAACTGGTAATCCTCCAAGCAAGCTCAAGCGCCCTGGATGTACTCGCGCCGCCGAAAACCGATCCTGCCGGCTCCACCGAAGAAAAACTGCCGCCTGCACCGTCAGGCCCAGAAAAGGTAAAACAACACTTGACGGTCGATGCACCGATCGACCGTCGATCCCCGGCACAGTTCATCAGAACAGAGCCAAAAATCCATTTCTTTGGATTTGAAGTATCAAATCAAGTTGGAATTAAATGAGATTTTGCAAGCAAGTGTATTTAACGATGGCAAAGCTAATGGAATGAAGAAATCCAGATTTTGACGGTTAAATCTCCTATCTATGTCCAAATGGACAAAAACCGACAAAACGGCGATCATACGGAAACCAACCGTTAGAATACGGAAATCCACTGTGGGTGCGTTTGGCTCCGGCGGATCCGCGGATGGAATCCGCGGAATGGAATCCGCGGAATCCGCTCCGGCGGATTCCGCGATCGGCGTCCCGATAAAATTTCGGGACGCCGAAATTGGAATCCGCCTCAGGCGGATTCCAATTTCGCAGGATCCGACCGGGATCTGCAACGGCGCCAAACGCGCGGATCCCGGTTCGCGGAATCCGCGCGTCCCCGGATCCCGCGGATTCGCGGGATCCGGGGCGCGCCAAACGCGCCCTGATAGGAATACTGGAAACGAGCTATACTACACATGCATTCATCCACACAACATTCCAACAAGTATTCCTACAGCGAAAGTACAATAATCCTATCCTAGGAGAACCCGATCCAAGGATTGAGGTAGAAACACTTACTTGAGCAAGTAGGGTAGCTCCTCCACGCGTGCCACCAGCCGAGCCGCCAAGATCCAAGCTCCGAAAGCCGAAGTCTCCAACCCTAGCTCAGCCGAAGGAGAGAGAGAGAGAGGAGAAAACGACAGGAGAAGAAGAAGAGAAGGAAAGAGAAGAAAGAGACAGGCCTTATATAGAAATTCCAAATCTATCTCAGCCGTCCAAATCGATCTTTCCCGATCGAGCTCCGATCCTCCGATCGGACGCACCCTGGGGATTCTACTCAAACACATACATCAATAAAAGTCAGTGTGTGGAACGCGGGTGTGGAACCGACCACCAAAGGACATATTTACCAAAATGCCCCCGGGGTCCAAAACCGCCACACGATCGCCCGATCGTGCCCGACGCGGAACCAAACCAACAGGAAACCGGCTCTCGACCCACGTGGTCGAGTCAGGTCTGAGGGACGGGCCCTCACACCTACGTTGCGATTTCGGTATTTTAACGGCTGGTTTTCCGTATTCTCGCCGTTTATCGGTTTTCGGCCATTTTAACCTAAATTGGTGATTTAACCATCAAAAATATGTTTTCTTTGTATCATTGGATTCGCCATCGTCTTTTATGCATGCTTGCAAAGTTTCATCGAATTCCAACTTGAATTGATCCTTGAAATCCAAGAAATTGGATTTCCGGCACTGTTCTGATGAACTATGCCTAAGGCCCGACGGTCGATCGGTGCATCGACCGTCAAGCGTTGATACGCTCTTTCGGGGCTCGACGGTCGATCGGTGCATCGACCGTCAAGTAATGTTTTGCTCTTTCTGGGCCTGACGGTCGACCGTCGCATCGACCGTCGGGCTCTGTCGGGATTTTTGGACTCCCACGGTCGATGGATCGATCGACCTTGCGATCTTCCCCCTTTTGCCTTTTTCCTGACGGTCGACCGTCGCATCGACCATCAGGCGCTTTTTGGTTTTGGGCTTCCCAGGGTCAATGAGTGGATCGACCGTCGCATCGTCTGTGGGCCCTTGAACATAGTTTTCTGGCTTTTCTTGAATGGCTTTCTATTGTGATTGATCTTTAAACATGTTGGGATTTTACAAGTGGATTTTGGAAGGTATTCAAAGGATTTCTATCGAGTTTTAGGATCGATTCGAGTATTACCCTTTTTGGATGAATCTATGGTTTTGATCGCATTTAATACGTTTGTTAAGTAGTTAAATGCTATATTGGATTGCTTAACCATTAGCTAGCTATGAATGTTAGCTAATGAGAAATTGTGGAACCTTAGCCTCTTGCCGGCGAGTGCCGAGGGCTATTGTATAACTGTGGCCAGTTACCTGCGGGGTAACTGTGGAACCTTAGTCTGTCAGGTGCAAGAGAGCACTGAAGACTATTGTATATCTGTATTCATGCTTTGCTCATATCTTTGTTGGTTAGCATAGTTTATTCTGTATTCGAGACCCTTGCTATTCTTACCCTTTGGCTAGCTGTGAGCTAAGCCTAGCCCTGTATGATTAATGACATCTTGTTGCATGCTTATATCTTGTTATCTGTGCCTGAGCATTGCATGCATCTTGATTGCATTAGAGGCATCTGAGGTTAGGCGGGCGATGGGTTGATCGCCGATCCGAGGCTCTCGGGTAGCTCGGATCTAGCCATTAGGACCGCGGCTGGGTAGTCAGGATTAGGGTGATTGTATTAATCAGAATCTCATGTTATTGAGGATGCACGTTAGTCGACTCTGATCTTTTGTTTGAGGTTTAGAGGTCGTGTTGGTCTCCCAAGGCTAAGTGCTAATGATGCAATCGATGTGTTCCCGATATGGTCCCCAGGCAGTGGTATCCCTGCTAGGTAAGGGTAATCCTGCATGGTACTGTTCCCCTGTTAGTGCTTAGGGTGATCTTGGTAACATGTACAAGAGAGAGGTTCATGACAGGAGCCCTTGGGACATCGGTAGGGTTATGGGACCCGTGGCATCCGATAGACTTGAGCGGGGAGACAACACTGTTGTTGTTTTCCTCCCTTCAGTGTGCCGTAGAGTAGAACCCTACTGAGCTTATCGCTCACTCATACCCGGGTTGCGTTTGCAGGTGCAGGCGCCAGTTCTTCTTCAGTAGAGCAGGCGGATCAGCTTTGGTGGCGCAACTACTTCCAGAGGTTCTTGAGGTTGCTGGAGGACGACTGTTTTACTTTTGAGGGATTTTATAAATTATGTATCATTCGAGGACTTTTGAGATTTGTGTATTATATTCTTTCATTGGAAGATCTTGTAATAGTACAACTGATGTTATATGAATTGAATCTTTGTTTCACCTCTGGATTATAAACTGTTTAAGTTTTTCTATAATTCCGCTTTGTTTCGCGCCAGCTGGAGATGAATAGTGTAGGTTTCCCCTCACGCCTCGTCCTGGATGGATTTTCTGTGTCGGGGTGTGACATATATAGTATATAAGAGAGAGATATACAGTGTATTACATACAACACAAATCTAGATGCTCTTTTATAAGAACGGCCGAGATTGGCTCTGGCAGAAGCCTGACGTAGAGCCTGACGTCCCCCCGAATCCGAGAATATCGGCTAATCGGATTCCGAGGGGTGGGCTGCCAAGACCTATCGCTTGGCAACCCACACCATATAGGATCATGGCCATTGATCTCGATCCAATTATGGAAAATGGCTAGGATCTCTCCACGTCATCCCCTCCCCCTCCCACTCCCACCATCTCTCTCGTTCTCTCCCCCTCTTCTTACCTCTCGACCTCAAGCAAGCACTGGCTGGCATCAATCATCCTCACGCACGCCCTTGCCCAGAGTTCCATCGCCAGCGAAGGGAGAGGTGAGGGGAGGACTGGTTGAGGGCAGAGAGGAGGGCATTGAGGATGTCGCGCCCCGACCCTCGTAGACCCAACTGGGCCGAGCGACACGAAACCGGAACCTAACTAATTGCGAAAATAATGGGTGAGGGTTCCCTTTATTCTAACTGGTGTCCCTAAACAATACTCAAAACACCCTTATTAAAGCAATAATTCAAGAAACCTCAACAGATATAGTAAAAATAATTCATTTCATCAAACTCCTCAAAAAGGGTAAATTATACATCATACTCACGTAGGAGGATAACTAAAACAAAAGGGTAAACTGAAGATCACTGCTCCTCAAACTCCACCAAGCGCCGACGCACTGCTAAACACCTGCTCGGTAGGGGCCACCGAAGAGGAGCTAACGCCTGCACCTACAAAACGCAGCCCGGGTAGAAATGAGTAACTAAGCTCAGCCGGGAAACTACACTACGACTCACATAAAGGAGGGGACACAATAGTGTCGCCCTCAAGTAAAGCCTGGGTGTACACAGAGGCCCAATAACCCCACCGCATATCCCTGAGGTTCACAGTTATGGTCTTCTAGAAGAACTGGTCACATGCCGGGTCACGCTTAGTGTCGCGCCCCGACCCGCGAAAGCCCAACCGGGCCAGGGACGCGAACCGGAACCTAACTTACTGCGAAACATTATGGTGAGGGTTCCCTCTTGTCGCACCCCGACCCGCGAAAGCCCAACCGGGCCGGGCGACGCGAACCGGAACCTAACTAAATGCGGAAATAAAGGCGAGGGGTTCCCCCAACTTACTGATTTCATAATTCAATTCATAAGTAACCCTGAATATTACAACAAATTTAAACCTCAACAAATATAATATAATAATCCAAAACCTCGGAGGGGGGTTACAACAGTTTATACATCATACTCCCGTAGGAGACTAACTATAACAAAAGTGTAGAAAGGGATCACCGGTCCTCAAACCCCGCCAAACGCCGCCGCGCCACTAAACACCTGCCCGGTAGGGGCTACTGAAGAAGAGCTGGCGCCTGCACCTGCAAAACGCAGCCCGGGTAGGAGTGAGCATAAAGCTCAGTAGGGTTCTACACTACGTCACACAGAAGGAAGGGGAACGCAAGAGTGTCGTCCTCAAGTAAGACCTGGGTGTATACATGGGTCCCATAACCCCACAGCGTGTGCCTGAGGCCCAGGGGCAACACTCAGTAGCAAGAACAGCACTGGCGACAAAACTACAGGAACCCAACACTGCAAGGTCCGCACAGTGGGACACCGGCTACACCTCATCATCTGACTCAAGGCCGACACGACCTCTATAATCACCAAGCAACATGTGTACCAGTCATCTAAGCCTATCATCAAATTCGACTGGACACCACAATTCAAACCGGGTCCTAACTACCCAACCCCGGTCCTAGGGCTAAATCCGAGCTTCCAGCCTCGGGACGGCGATCCACAAATCACCCACGCCCTAACCAATGCAACTAATGCACAACAGAGAATGCATGCTATGAACATACACAAGCAATAGAAAATAGGCATGCAACAGTATGTCAAGGCAGCATACAAGTCCAACAGGATCGCTGCAGCGGTACTACCAACCGCTGCCAGCCGATCCGCAGTGGGTCCCGGCATTACGACGGTACCACGACCGTCAACCGCGGACTCCTGCAACGGGAAGCAACCCCGAAAACTTCGATGAACAGTAAAAATATATTATTATAATCCGAGCTTATAATATTATACTCAACACCAAAATGTTCTCTACAAGTAGCTAGTTGACCCCATTGATCCGACGTCCAAACAACGTTAGATTCAAGATCCAACTAGGATACCAGTAGATCTACATGCCGAGTTCAATATATCCAAAATCCATGATCATCCAATGGTTGGATTAACGGGAAAACATTAATCAAAACAGCTAATCAAAACTCCATAAAACAGCATCAGCCAACTTGTAATCGATCCGGAACAATTTGGATCGATCCAAAGCTTCATACCAACCCATAAAACGCCATCAGCCAGCTTGGGATCGATCCGGAACAATTTGGATCGATCCAAAGCGTCATACCAACTTCAGATCAGCCTCGTCGCAGGCCACGAGAAAAATCACCAAAATTCGTAGCAAAATCGGAAAAATATGAAATAAATTGGAATGGAAAGCTAACAAAGAGATCTACAACGCTTATGTTTATCAAAAGCCAAGATCATACATGTACAAGCCGGGAAACGCGCCGCAAACCGGCTGTTCTTCAAGAACAGCAGAAAACCGGAAAATCTGAGATTAAACATGCATAAATCCTACTCAAAACTCAACAAAAAATCATGAAACTTATATCAGTAATTCTAATATATAAGATGCATCCCACAGCACAATTTGATCAAGATCTAACAGCTAGATCTAACTAAACCCATTAATTAACTCATGTAGGTAGAACACCTACCGAACTGCGCTAATCCATGCTGATTCCCCACTAACCAGCTGCTAACCAAGCTCCAACCCACGTCAGTGATCGTCCTCACGTCACCACGATTCCAACGAGCCTTCAAGTTCCCAAAATGGTGGTCGGATGAGGGAGAACGACGAAGGAGAAGGGGCTGCCGGAAGAAAAACAGAGCAAGCAGAGCTCCGCGGGAAAGAAGAGAAAGCAAGGAGAAGAAGAGAAGGAAGAAGAGAAGGAGAAGAGAAGGGGAAGGTCGGGGAAGGTGGGGAAGGTGGGGAAAAAAAAACCTTCTCCTGACAATGGAGGACGACGGCCACGACGGCCGTCCTCGCAAGCTCAACTGCCCAACTGCTGCAAGCTCAACTGCTTGCTACAGTGCCTGGATCGATCCAAAATGTTTGGATCGATCCGAACGGGTCAAAAAACCCATCGACTCGCTCACGAGTCCGATCGATCGCTCGATCGATCGCTCAAGTGCCATAAGCTGCCCAAAAAGCAAGCTTCAGCGCGCCCGAGCTGGGATCTTCCGATCCCGGGTCCACCTAACCATTCTAAACAAGCACTAACACAAACAAGGTCAGTGTGTGCACACGCGGGTGTGAAATAAACCGACAAGGCACAATTTACCAAATTGCCCTTGTGGTCCACAACGAGCCACGGGCCCGACCCAGGCGGTCGACTCAGGATTAGAGGGACATGTCCTCACACCTCTAGTCTACTGGTTTCCCTAAGCATTCATTAAACACCCTCAATTAACAATTTAAAATTTACAGAAACCTCAAGCTCAAAGATTACAAATTCAGAAGAAGTCTACAAAAGCTCGAAGAGAGGAAAACTCAGGTACAAACATTTATACACTCCCGTAGGAGGCTAACTATACAAAGGTTCTGAAGACAGAAGATCGCCACTCCTCAAACTCCACCGGGCGCCGCCGCACTACCAATCAACTGCCCGGTAGGGGCCACTGAAGAGGAGATAACGCATGCCCCTGCAAAACGCAGCCCGAGTAGAAGTGAGCAACTAAGCTCAGCAGGGAAACTACACTACAACTAACAGAAGGAAGAGGAAAACGCAACAGTGTCACCCTCTCGCAAGATCTGGGTGTACACAGGTGTCCAATAACCCCATCGGTGTCTGTAGGTATCCAACCATGGTCACCCTAACGAACTGGGCCCATCCCGGAAACACCTAGTACAACAGTGTTGGACCCATCCGGAGCGGGAAGACAACACTGCTGGGCGGGAAGACAACACCGCTGAGCAGGCACACCCTCTACTCAAGAGACAAGAAAACCGAACACCATCTACACCACAGAACCAGGCTCGAGGCCGACATGACCTCTAAATCATCGATCAACATGTGTTCAAGTCATCTAGACCTATCATCGAAATCGACTGAACAAAACCATTCAAACCTGGACCAAGCTACCCAGCCTTGGACCTAACGCTAAATCTGAGCTTCCAAGCCTCGGGATGGCGATACCACCGATCACCACGCCCTAACCTTATGCAGCTAATGCACAACCAGATGCATGCTATGAACACACACAGAGAAACAAATAAGCATGCAACATATGTGATGATAAATAAACACGGTATGGGCTCGGCACCCTGCCGGTCCGGAGTGGTGAACAGATAATGCAGGTCAAGGGGGTTGCTGCAGTGGTAACCCCACCAACTACAGCCAGTCCACAAAAAAGACAGCATATTACGGGAAGCAACCCCGACAAACAAGACTAATAGTACAACATGCTATCTACACATCCTGTGAGTCATCACTCCTCCGGTTCACCACTATCCCTCGTTATGGGGCTAATATGCTCAAGGATATGTACAAGTTATAAAACGGTAAAGAAAACCGCACATACAGAGCCACGCGGGCAAAACCGACGAAAACACCTCCCTGTGACCAAAAGGATCGATCCTTTCCGAGAAGAGTTCGATCTTCTTCGCAAACAAGGAGTTCTATCCCTGTCAAGCTAAAAAGGATCATCCATGAATATCGATCACTTTCGTGACCAAGGACCCCGTCCATGCCGCCAAGCAAAAGATCGATCTTCTTCCACCAAAAGATCGATCTTCTTCCACCAAAAGATCGATCATGCACGGGCCAGGCATGATGTCCCAAGAATGATCGATCCTTCCTCAAAAAGGATCGATCCCGTTGGGTTCTCCGGCGACCGGCCGGCGAGAAATATCATCGAAAAACTCTACCAAACCCCACAAAATCTTGAGATCCGGTAGTGCGAAGGTCCATGAATCCAAAACTGGTACTTATACTAAAACCCATTGAGCATATAAAGAGATCTACTCAAAACAAACACAATTAAACTCACACCTCACAAAACCGAAAAAGAAAGTGGGTAGCATCCCTACCTAGAAAAAAGCAGCTTCAATCCCAGCTGCCAAGCCCATGATCGCCCTCAACCTCTTCCAAATCTAGCCAGATCTGAGCTCAGCAACCGCGGATTTCAAAAGAGATTAACGGAGAAGGTCGCGTCCGTTTTATAGTCGGACGAACCGACTTAAGAATGATCGATCTCTTCCCAAGAGAAGATCAATCCTTCTTGACGATCCAAAGACTTTCTGGCACCAAATGATCGATCTTCTTAGCAAGAGAAGATTAATCCTTTTGTGTAGAAAACTAGGCTTGGGCTAAAACGCAAGCCCAAGCCCGAATGTTTCGATCCCGGGTTCACCTAACCGTTCTAAATAAACATTATCACAAACATGGTCAGTGTGTGTACACGCGGGTGTGGAACAAACCGACGAGACACAATTTACCAAATTGCCCTTACGGTCCAAGAAACAATGCGATCTACCGGATCGTGCGCTCGACGCGAAACATGCAAACGAGCCACGGGCTCGACCCAGCCGGTCGACCCAGGAGTAGAGGGATAGGTCCTCACACTCAGTAAGAAGGAAGCCAACACTGCTGACTCATAAGAAGGAAACTGACACTGCTGACAGGAAATGGCACCGCTGAGAAGGCACACCCTCTACTCAAGAGTCATGGAAACCAGACACCGACTACACCTTAGAACCCGGCTCGAGGCCGACACGACCTCTAAACCTCGATCAACAAGAGTATTCCAGTCATTTAAGCCTATCATCAAGATCGATAGAAAATACTACCATTCAAACCTGGACCACGCTACGTAGCCACGGTCCTAGAGCAAAATCCGAGCTACCCAAAAGCCCCGGATCGGCGATCAACCCATCACCCATGCCCTAACCTTATGCAACTAATGCACAATCAAATGCATGTTATGACCACACGTAGATAAGCAAGTAAGCATGCAACACATGTGATGATATAATAAACAAGGTCTAGGCCCGACTCCCTGCCAGCCCAGGGTGGTAAACAGATAAGTAAGTCAAGGAACTGTTGCAGTGGTAACGCCACCAACTGCAACCAATTCACAAAAGAACAGTATGTTACGGGAAGCAACCCCGACAAACACCGTTAACAATACAATATGCTATCTACACATCCCGGGAGTCATCACTCTCCCGGTTCACCACTACCCCATTATGGGGCTAACATGCTTAACAATATGTATAAGGTATAAAACGATAAAGAAAATCCGTATATGCGAAGCCCCGCGAGCAAAAAAACAATTGAAAACATCTCTCGACCACCAAAGAGATCGATCTTCTCCACCAGAGAAGATCGATCTGCTTAGTGTTTGGAGACCCCGTCCTGAACAAGCCGAAAAGGATCGATCTTCTCCACCAGAAGGATCGATCTTCCTCGTGATCCGGGACCCCGTCTATGCCAGCCAAGAAAAGATCGATTTTCTCCACCAGAAGATCGATCATGCACAAGCTGGGCATGACGTCTCCCAAATGATCAATCTTTCCTCAATAAAGATCCGGATGGGTTACCGGTGAACCGCCGGCGAGAAATACCATCAGAAAACTCCACCAAATCCCACAAAACCTTGGGTTCTGGTAGTACGAAGTACCACGAGTCCAAAATCGATGCTTTCATTGAAAACAAACGTGTATATTAGCAGATCTAAGCAAAAGATCACAAAACAAAACAAAACCTCCAAAAACCGGAAATTCAAGTAGGTAGAATCCCTACCTAAACTAGAGCAGCTTCAATCCCAGCTGTTGAGCCTTGGATCGTCCTCAATCTCCTCCAAATCCAGCCGGATCTCAGCTCAAGAACGACAGATTTGAAAAGAGAATCAAAGAACGGGGTCGCATTCGTTCTATAGACAGACGAACCGCCTTATGAGTGATCGATCTTTCCCTCAAGAAAAGATCGATCCTTCATGACAAACCAACTTAATTTTCTGGCGCTAAAAGATCGATCTTCTTAGTAAGGGAAGATCGATCCCTTTAGCCCAGAAAGCCAGACTTGGGCTAAAACACAAGCCCAAGCCCAGATCTTTCGGTCCCGGGTCCACCTAACCGTTCTAAACAAACATTAACACAAACACGGTCAGTGTGTGCACACGCGGGTGTGAAACAAACCAACAAAGCCTAATTTACCAAATTACCCTTACGGTCCACAACGAGCCACGGGCCCGACCTAAACAGTCAACCCAGGAGAAGAGGGCCAGGTCCTCACAGGGGGAGGGGAGGTGAGTGGAGTAGAGGAGTTGTGGAGGACTCGTTGCGCTTGGTCAACCATCCCGGCAGAGGCGTATGAGAGGGCGATGGATGTGAGGAAGGGTCGTGCAAGGCGCGAGTATCCTAGCATAGGAGCTCCAGTAGGCTCTCGATCTTCAGGTGGCAGCGAGATTTAGTGAGGCGGGCCAATGACGGCGGGGGTTAACAACAGCGCAAGTGGGTGGTGATATTGTGAAGGTTGAGAGGGTGCGGTGG
Source organism: Narthecium ossifragum (assembly GCA_963920575.1). Lineage (NCBI taxonomy): Eukaryota > Viridiplantae > Streptophyta > Magnoliopsida > Dioscoreales > Nartheciaceae > Narthecium > Narthecium ossifragum. The sequence continues at coordinate 15,035,285 of OY986969.1, forward strand.
AGGAGGGAGAGGGAGCAATGGCGGAGAGAGGAAGATGCGATCTTATGATATGAAGAAGATAGAGAAGGCTTCCCGGCTGTCACGGTGCAAGAGGCGGCAGCAAGGCGACGACTTGGGTTTGGTAAAGTCCATAGTCAGACTCAATGACGGCGGCTGAGGCCTAGCAAAACAGCCCGGTTAAGGATCGAGATCACCTATTTGAAATGGTTGGATACCATCTTCCAGACGACACAAAGTACTATACACAATTACACACGCATCTGCTGAAAATACTATCAATCATTATTAAATGCTCACCGAATATATGAATTAGTCTCTGGGCATATTGTACCTTTTAGGCAGTGAGTCCAACAAGCTGCATATAGCTTTCATTTCTAGTGAACAACATTGTTCAAAAAAGATGCCATTGTTCAAAAAAGATGCCAAACCTAGTTTACACATCTAACAACTTTGAGATGATCAACATCACATTTCCTGGAGATTGATCTGCTGGATGTGACATTAAAGCAGCTTCAAAACAAGAGCTTTAGTCTGGTAAAAGTTCTATCTGCTAAATCACCTTCCTTCACGCCTAATGTGGATGAACATGTCCACAAACCAAACTCCATGAATCAGTCTTTTTAACCAGCCAAAGTCAAATGTCAAACCTCTTTAATCTTAAAAACAACTAATACACAGGAAGAACCGGTATGCACTTTCTTCAACATTCCCTGGCTATCCAGATTGACAGTGAAAGCTACTCGAAATCTAAAACAAGCCAAACAGACATTTTTACTCGTGCTGAGTGTAAATGCCAAGCTCAACCATGGGTAGACTGTCTGCCAAAGTAGGGAACCAGGAACAGAGATACATATTAACCAACAAGTGTTCCTCTAAGAGGCGTCAGCAACTGGGGACGGAAAAGACGCTACAAAGGATGGTAACAGCCAACCATTCTTCCTAGCACACTCCGCGTAGGATCCGAATTTTTCCCCTGCGTTAGGAATATCCAGAGCTAAATCATCAAGGCCGTCTTTAACTCTTGAGAAACCCTTGGTCATTTGGTTGATGGTGATCAATCCCTCACCAAAGCACTCTTGCAGTAAATCTAAGATCCTATCGTTCTTCTTTTCCATTGCCATAACCAGAGCTTTCTTGACTACTTCATGATTGAAGAAAGGCATACCGAGATCACGGATGCACTGGCAAGCTTCTCCGACATCTCCTCCGCTTTCGTACTCCTCCAGAAGTTTCGTAATCTTATCCTTCGCGTCCTCGACTGCCCATCCAGTGCCACCACCCCAGCATCTCAGAAGTCTCTCACCTGCGTGGCGGGCAGAGATCAGACTGCGAGCCATGTGAACAGTTTCACTGACACTACAATTGGGTGGAAGCCTACTGCTGATCTCATCCAAATTCAGGGGCACTAAGGCATCATCAATCACTGCCCTTGCTAGAAACAAAGCTAGCTCATTGGAAGCGTCCAGAATGTCCAGTGCAGTATCCTCTGCAGATTCTAGAAGCATTGTGAAACCATTTACTACATCATCAGAAGAAAATATCTCCATACGTAAAGAAGACAGGAGAACAGATGCCATCTCCTTTTCCCTATTCTTCCTATCCATAGCAAGTGAGATCAGTTTCTTGATAAAAATCGGATTATACTCTGGAGCAGCAAGATCTTCAAGGCTTCTAATGAGTTCAGGTATGTCATCTGAGAGGAAATACTCGTGAATAATGTTCACAGCTTCTTCCTTGAACAGCCTTACCTTCTCATCTTCTTCACCCTCGTATTCTCCATCAGCACCAGAATGCTTCAGAAATGAAGGGTCAAGCCACCCTTCAGAAATTGCTTTTGGCACCAAAAAACTGAACGAGGCTTTTGCAGAAGGTATATCAAGTGTAAGGTCATCAAGACTTTCTACTAGCCGGGAAAACCCCTTTGTCATTTGACTCGAACTAATAAGCAATTCATCAGAAGCTTCTTTCAATAATTTCAAGATTAGAGGCTCTGATGTCTGTATCTCCATTGCAATGATCAGGGCTCGTTTCACTACCTCATGGTGAAAGAATGAAACTTCTAATTCCCTTATACATCTGCAGGCCTCTAATGTATCTCCACTCTCGATATACTCTTTCAACAAAACAGCAATCTTCTTTTTAACCTTTTCAACAGTCAGATGGGTACTTCCACCCCATCGCCGCTCAACTAGTTCTGCATGATGGGGCGCAGAGAGATAGCTCTTTTCAGCAATTTGTATCACTTGAAGTCCTTTAGAAGTCTCAGAGAGTGATCTCTTTGCCCTAGTGAGAAATGCAGGGGGTAAGATGTCATCCACAACAGCACGGGCAATGAATAGAGCCAGGACATCGACAGCATCAAGAATATCAACTGCCAAGTCATCAGCAAAATCAAGAAGCAATGCAAATCCTTGACTAATTTGAGGTGCGCTAATAACGTCAGCATACAAAGCAGACAGCAAAACTGATGCCATTTCTTTCTCTTTGTCATGCCTGTCCATCGCCATTGAGACAAGTTTCTTGACGAAGTAATGATGGTACTCATCAGAGCCGAGATCTCTGAGGTCAGTAGCAGCTAAATCTACATCACCATTGGTAAAGTACTCTTCAATAATTGTTACTACAGACTTTTTGTAGTAATCTAATGGACTAGAAACAGTAGCACCTACAAGCTGATATGGTTCCTGTTGTCAGAAAAGAAAAAGGAAATTCAGGACAATGCTCACAAAAGATCAATCCATTTGTAATGCAGTTTGTTCAACACGTGCATATTAACAATTCAAATAATTTGCCCACATTTACAAGTATGTTTAACTAATGAATATACATAAAAATAGCATAAACTCCAAGAAAAAAGTTGAAGAAAATGTACAAGAGTAAGCATGCATATCCTTGATGTCTATGCGGATGCGTGTGAGGTTGTGGGTGTGGGTGTGGGTGTGAAGAGCATGAGAGAAAGTAGGTCATACTTCACCACTATCATAGTTCGGGTCATTTTTGTCAGGACGTGAATCAGAATCAGTATCAAGCAGTTTGCCCCAGGTGCCTTTGCCTCCAGCGCCATCTATCACAGCACATTTAGTACAATTTCAGAAATGTGACCAGAAGATGTACTTGGTAGCATGCCCAACGACAAAATAGTGTACTGGAAATTTAAATAACTTATTCATAAACAAAAATTGCAATGGTTCCCACAAAAAAGCAGTAATAACCATACATAGTGATGAAAAAGCTTTAGATAATTCTAGATCTACAGAGTTCTATAAATCACAAGGATCCGTTAAGTCCATCTATTACGGCATCAGTCTCGATCCACACTACCGAACCAAATTAAAAAGGGCTATCTAATCCAAAATAAGAAATTATCCGGAAAGAGAATCGCAACATTAAATATCTACAGGCAACGAAGCCTTAAGTACTAAGCATGATATGCATGTGAGGGTCGGAATTAGCAGAAAGAGCTCCTCAGATGTCTCTTCAGCTCCACACAAAAGGATGACTTATTTTTGTCACCTCTTTCAGGAATTGGAACGATAACTCCTGTGGCAAACAAAGAAGATTCATTCATCACCGGAGCACTATGAAACCTGTTATAACCACTGTTGTCACTGGTCACCAAATCCAAGTTTTTCCTGATAAAGGACTTCTAATTCTAGATAGTTAACATGCTGAGGGGTAAAAACCTGATAAGAGTGAATATCTTTAACAAATTTTTGCACCCCAAGTACCAGGGTTAGAAAATTAGAAGAACAAAAGGAAAGCATTAATAATTGCTTTACAATGCCAACAATGTGGACTCAAGATTATGAGGGACTAGGTCTTTAAGAATTGAAACCTAAGAGGTTGTTCACCAAGTGTTTGCTCATACTATGATCAACTATAAAGTACTCGAAGAGCAACACTAATCACCAACATATTCTAGACAATAATGTACCTAGCAAATTATGTGATACTAAGCGAATTTTGAATCACATAATTTCATAAAAATCATCACCGCTGAAGTTGAAAGTCATTTATCTTGTTGACTACAGATCCGCCGACCTATCTTGTATCATTGTCCTAGCTCTATGAAAATCAAAACTAAACCGTTAATCCTCCCAAATCATACAAAGAAACCAAATACATCTTTAAGATCGCAATTAACAAAAGGGTAAGTCTAAATACACCACAAAAATTATTAAGTACACCACACCATTTTTCATTTGGTGGTTGCATAGAAGCATATTCGGTGGGCAACCACTGAAATGAAAAGGTTCGGTTGTTGCCCCCACCAACATGCTTTTATATGTTCGGAGGGCAACCAACAAACTTGCTTTTTTATATGTACAAAAATAATGTGGGGTTACTTAGCAATTTTTGTGATGTATTTAGTATTTCCCTTAACAAAATCATAGATTCCCATACCAGCAGCTCATGCCAAGTCAGTCTTTGACCAACATGCTACATGTTGTCAGCATGAACTTGGCACAATGTTGTACCGCCGGGACAAATGGGCATGGCTAAGAATGTGAGATAGAGCAAAGTAGGAGATGAGGAGAGGAGGAAAGGGAGATTGGCATGCTGCTAGAGGAGATGAAGGGAGAAGAAGAGGGAGGCGTCTCAGTTGCTGTCAGTTAAAATCTAGGGTTAGAAATTCAGATCTTTTCCTTTACATAGATATGTTAACCAACCAGGTTTTGCAACCCTGGAAACCAGAAACCAGAAACCAGCAAAAAACCTAAAGCTAATTTCAAGTTTCTCAATGACCAACCATTTTTGTCTCTATATGACCTAGCAACCTACAAAGACTGAACAACTTTAAATCCTGCAAATGGCATAAGACAAATCAATCTTCCAATGGTAACCATTATATGCTATAATTCTTAATCAAACTAACACACATATCCAAATTTACTAAACCCTTCTCACAAATAATGGAAATTTTGAACCTTACCACAAAAGCTAAAAGACATATCTCACCGAAAAAGATGAAAGACTGACCACTATAATAGCTAAAAGCACATCGCTATACAACTATGTGAATTAGTGACACTCAATTGAAAATGATATCAATGCACATATCAAAATTCATATCATGCTGCCAAGACATATATGGCAAGCCAAAAAGGAAAAGGAATAGACCACAAAATATGGATAGAATAGAAAGGAGATCAATCTCAATATCTAATTAGAACATGGAAAGAGAATCTCATAACCAGAAAACTAGGTAGCCTAATTGCTTATGACTAATCTCCAAAAACAGAATAATGGAGAGAATTGCCAATCAAACCTATTCGTCATGACTGCCATTAGTGCTCCAGCAACAGCAATATACATTATAAAATTGATTCTGAACCACACAACCTCTTTAAACCAAAGGGATACAATCACGCCAGAGAAAAGTCTTTGTACTAAACAAGAGTTGCCCTCTTGAAAGATAAAATGGCTCCAGGTTATGACCTAATAAGCTAGCAATAAAAAACCAAACAATCTACAAACCTGTTTTTAGCGTTACCGCAGTTTCTCAAGGAATTTCCCATCATTAGATACAATACAATCTAAATTGTAACTCACACAAATCGTCCCAACCAGTTATAACCAAATATGATAAATTCGAACCATATGAGTGCATTGACACTTTAACAGTGCTCAACCTTCAGTCCCCCCAAAAACAGCTGTCCGTGTGAAATTTCAAACTCATATTTCAGCCAATTAATCCACTCTACACTGTAATAATGGCAAAAATGATAAACATGAATGACAAGTGATTGCCACAAGCATCAACATTCATTACACTCAAAGCCAAAGACATGAAGTCAAAACTTTTGAGCCAATCTACAAGGACAGAAAATTTCATAATAATACAGTCTAGATTTTGTTCAATCTGCCTACCATTCCCAACCAAGCTAAGCCCTAGGACTGATCAGATAATAAGTCTTGGAGACATCAAAAACTTGAGGAACTCAGGAAAAGGTTAGACACCTCAAGGAAACATCAAGCAAGTAAAACATTATCTAAACCATTGTTCATTATTCTCATATTAAAGGTGGAATAAGTAAGCAATGCAATCATTCATTCCAATCAGTTCCTACGCGACTGAATAATCAATGCTTGCTGAACTAGAACCACTTCACCATCTGCTTCAACTTTGACACAAAATATATATAGCTCTTCAATGACCTTATTCACAGCATCAGCCAGTACTTTCACACGGGATCTTCTTACTTAAAACTCAGCAACTTTGCTTCCACATCAAACATGCTAATTGAGCCTCCTATTATCTCTCTTTGCTTCCAACCCCAGTGATTTGGTTTAAATAAATCACAAGTTTAACATTTTGGTTCTAGTAATGCTTTGAACACCTGCTTAACTTCTCATTGACGATAAAGATATATCATGAGTCACATGTACAAAAGCGAATAAAAAACACCAAATTGTGTCATCACCAAATACAGGCTTTCAAGCAACATAGTATTCAGTTTAAAATCAGTAACCCGTTGACACCACACTATGCCCCTAAAATATACTATATCTCAAGTGTGGTCATTAATATTCAAATCCATCTCAACCCCTTTGTAGCCTCAACTGAAACCAATCCATGTTCAGTATTGATTTAGTGCAAAACGAAATCGGAACTGATTCCCGTCTCGGTTTCGCCACTATCACCTTGTTCTAAATGTAAATTTAGTTCTGTTTTGGCGGATCCAAACTGACAATCTGAAACATTCTGATACGCCAAGAAACATGGTTCCACTCCCACAACAGAGTAGATCACAATCCCAAAGTAAACACCAGCCGATCTTCTTCCCCATTCAAAACAAAGCTTAACTCTATCCATAAACTTTCTCGCATAGTTAAAGCCAGCCAACTTTATCTCCATTTCAAAGACATGATAGATCCTAACGGCCAGTTGCAGCAAAAGCGGCTGCTAAGCCATTGGCACTTGCCCCTGCAAGTGCTACTACCACCATCAAAAAACAAACAACTGGTGGCTAACTATGTTGTGGCCACCGCAAGCACATTATCAAAAGAGAATTTAATTTTCTCACTTTAATTTAAAGCAAACAAACCGAAATTTGAAGAAGAAAGGGGTGGAGCACGGCGACTAGGTATATGCAGAGATGCTAATGGTTTTTCATTTCTTTGAGTTGCTTTTAATATATTATTGCAACAACATTAGATATATCCCCAAAGTTAGAATGGCCAAGTGAAATGGTTCTCTCTAAGCTTGAAATTGTGATAAGAACTAAAGATAAGAAAGAAGACAACACAAGTTGTCGGTTGCGAAAATTATCACGTCAGTAAACATGGTGCATCCAGTGTCAGCACAAATCGTGCAGTAAGTGTGCGAAGCATGGTAAGCCATTGTTTATCGTAACAACTTAAGCTGTAATTTTCGTAAAAATAAGAAGAGGAAAAGGGTGATCGAGTTGGGTATTCATCTTGAGTAAAAGAAACCCTATCTTTTCTTCATTTTCTTTTTAAATCAAAAGAAGCACCAAAACCAAAGTCGTCAAAGCTAAACTCAAACTCAAAACTACAAAAATTGCATAAATATATCATTTGGGGCTGAAAGTGAAGTCAAAATGAAGTTTTCAAATATCGCCCAAGTCTCTTTTATCATGGATAATAAACATTGGCGAGATATCAATCAAGAACTCGTAGAATGATGCATCCATGTCAGACAACATAAAAAAAAAGTGAAGGGCTAAATAGCCCAGACACATATTCAAGGCCTAAACATTGTTCACCCTATTGTGACTTTTCGAGAAATGGCTAAGTGAAAATAATCAGAAAACAAAGGTCTAGGGCCAAAACTTCCTATGTAGGAAGTAATTGCTCCCATTTGGATTAGTCCTTAAGTTCTAATATCCAAGCTATTGTTTCAAACTATCGATTTATCTGGCATTAATTCGATGGCAACTGTTTGCACAGCAATGACTGTACTTTCATCCATGCATTTTGCCGGCAGCTCATCCCTACAGAACACTCTAGATTAGAGATCCCTTATGATGGAAAGCTGGAAAAGATGCTTTAAAAGCTAACACCCAACAAGAAAAAGCACAACTCAGATCAGAATTGAAACAGAATTCAACTTGTCTGGCTAAAATATCAATTCAGAACTACCCTGAGAAGCATTTAGCACAGAAAGTTCATCTAGAACATACTTCAAGTCATGAAATTCAATAATTTATTTTAGCCTCAGATTTCATTTGAAAGGAACTTGGAACCATATTCTCTCAAAGTTCAACCCTCCAACATGTCCAAACTTTATCTCCAAGTTCTAACCCTCAAGAGTGCAAAGGCAATTTAAATATCTTCAAAATCAACCAAGATTACATAACTGAATGTTACACCTCAAGACCCAACAAAGAAAAGGAATGAAGATTAGGGCTATATATGAATCATCTAAACATTATGTTGCTTTCCATTCCCTTCGTCTAAAACTAAAAGATCAAAAATAAAAAATAAAAATAGTTTTTACATGAGGAGACCCTATGCAGTCTGCCCCAGAAATAATGCGACAATGATGAGTCTTCCTTCCAGTTAAAAAAGCAGCATGAATGGATAACTTTGGCTAGCAGTAACCATTTCAATCTCACACCAGATCCAATAAGATCAAACAAAATAACCTAATCCTGCAAGGTACTAGCTGCAAAAAAAAAAGAAATTTAAGTGACCACCTAATTATGATTCCCAGATTCAAAGTAGACCGAGTCACCCTTCTATCTAGTTGTTAGTGCAACAAGTTGTCCCTGCTATGCCATAGCTTCATGTCAAATAGCCACGCAAAGGCATTTAGAAGCTTAGCATCATTTCTAATCCCACTACCCAGAATGAAGAGATTTTTTATCTTTTCCCCGTTTATAACCTTGATATCACAACAACTGGCATACTCCCAGAACGGTGAAATCACGGTAAACCAACATACATATGAATAATAAAACTCAGTAGACATCCCAGAAGAGATGAAGCACTTACCCTTCTTCACTCGCACGAGTTTCCCGGAGTGCGTCCTCCTTACATGCCGGACAGCAATCCCACCCGTCGGTGCTTTCCCGCCGCCTGTCGAAACCTTCATCTGATACTCCGAGAGCAACGACGTGGGCGATCTCGGCGACGACGACAGCGCCTCCGCATGCTCCGTGGCGATCTTCAGCACCTCCCTCTGTTCCTCCGTCAAAAACCCTTCCTTTGCCTCCTTTGGCGATGCCATCCCAACTCTTCCCTCCACTCCTCTCTCCCTCTCTCACCTGCCACCACCCATCACAAACACAGACACTTCAATCCAATCACATCCCCAAACCAAACCATCAAAGATCCACAATCCCACAAACCCTTACCTCAGGCAAACCCAATATAACGGCGAAAATGATCTCGAAACCCTTGAAACCAAGCCCTAATCCGCCATTGGCCCCGGGATCTCGAGCCAAGACGGGGGCTGCGGAGGCGAGCGAGATCGAATGTCCCGATCTCCAACGCTACACAGCCAGCGACGAAAGAGCCGAGAGGAGGAGTGCGAGAAAGAGCAATCGAAACCCTAGAAAGCGAGGGCTCCGATGGAGATCGCCGTCGTATCCTTTGTTCGATGCTGAGGGAGTGGGGGAGAGATGGGGGAACGGCCGAAGAGATGGGGGGTTAGTGTGGGAAAAGAGTGTATTTATAGTGTAGAAGAAGGGGGTTCGGCCCTTTCGGTTACACGTCATCAGCGAAGGGTTATCTAGACGGGAGCACACGTGGCAGCCGGGTTCTCGCCGGGCTGGCCCGTTCCCAGACGCCACCCGGCGGCGAAAGCTAGGGTTTCGTGGCGGTCTTATTATCTCAAAATTACGCAATTGCCCTTCGTTGTATGCATTTGCGGTTACGTCCCATATTATCCCACTTAGAGGCAGGACAGAAAGAGAAGGTCGGATACTCGGATGTGAGAAACCAGCTTGAATTTTGGTTCAGTCAGAGGCGGCATGACTCGATGAAACAGGTACTTTGATTTGACTAGGCTCGCACGATTTGAAATGTTGGTCGAACCTTACTGGATTGGCGAGAATGTGACTTCACCACACCTGCTTCAATTCAATATATTGGGTCTGACCTTGGCTAAAATAGCTAGGATTCATTTCTCAGGTTGAAGTCCGACTTTAAATCTGATGGAGTTTAAGTGTAGTCTCGTTGGCTTTAGAACTACAAATTTGACTGCACATGATGACTTAAATTCAAGAAATATTGAGTTTGGTGTGAATGGTAACTACTAACTAAGAACAACAAATGGTGCAGCTGAAACCGACGGACTGAACTGATAAAGGGGTGTGCGTGAGTCATTTGAATCTAGATTGAGATTTTGAGACTACCGCCTTGGATTCCTTCGTATGGTTCTGTGCTGTTGTAGATAGGGCCGTTCCTGAGTTTTCGGAGGCCCTAGGCTAGCTTTTAAAATGGGGCCTTTTACATTTCAATGATTAAATTTTAAACATGTAAAAACCACTTTAAAATATTATAAGCATTAAAAAAAAGTAAATTCATAAAAATATTTCTCACTAAAATTGTCCAAAAAAAAAGTATCACTTAAACACTCCCCTTCTATCACTTTTAGAGGCAAAAGTGTTAATTAAGCTTGTATAGTCTATATCATCTACCAAAGCTTTTTCAATTAACAACATGGCCAAACCGTTCATCCTTTCTTGTGACATGGTTGATCGAAGGTAAGACTTAATCAACTTCAACTTTGAAAAACTTCTTTCTCCAGATGCAACCGTAACCGGAATAGTCAAAAGTATTCTATAAGCAATCCACAAATTCGGAAAAAACTCCTCCTTGGCTTTCAAATAACTGAGGACTTTAATTGGCTTCTTCACTTCTTCCAGTAAAACTTCTATCAAGATTTTACACTTCATAAATAAATCTCTCCCATCAATGTCTGATACCCCGCCAAGCTTCAAAATTTCTTCAAGATTAACACAAGATTTCATCAAGCATTCGTCGCTAGGAGACTTTGACTTTTCCAAATCAAACAAGAACCCAAATGTTTT